>JAFBJT010064241.1:119982-135287 GCA_016785325.1 Chascanopsetta lugubris | reverse complement strand
TAATAGATGTTACCTAACCCCGAGTCAAAAGAGCGAGAGGGGGGGGGGGGCGAGTGGGAGAGAGAGAGAGAGAGAGAGAGATCTGAGGATGAGCAAAATGAATGAATTGAGGTCATAGAATATTACCATCAGGGAGAAGGAGAGAAATTTTGTCTTTTGAGTACTGTACTCATTACAATGGCCTGGAGGAAGTGTGTGTGTGCGTGCGTGCGTGTGTGTGTGTGTGTGTGTGTGCTGTGGAATCATATGCTCTAGTTAAGCTAAACAAGGGCAAGGTATTCCCACATGAAGGACAGATGAGAATAAGAAAGTGGGAATCCAGACGGATGAGTAAGAGTGGAGGATGCTTCAGTGCTGCGTGGCCCCAGCATCTCACTCACATTCTCAGGTTGCAAATATATTTTCTCTCTCCTTCCCTCCCTCCCTCCCCTCTCTCTCTCTCTCTCTCTCTCTCTCTCTCTCTCTCTCTCTCTCTCCACCTCTACCTCACTCTGTCTCTGTGTGCGTGCGCTAGTCAAACCTCAAGGGTTCAGTGCAGCGAGCTCATTAAAGGCTTTATTCCACTTCCAGGATCCAGCAGGATTGCAATATGGACATTGTTTATACACAAATGTTGCCCTGGGAATAATGTTTATTTCTATTACCGTCTTGGAGGCAGCGAAAGAAATAAATAAGCACGGCGAGCTTGTCTGCGCACATTGCTTTTCATGAAATAATGCCTCTCCAAGAGTGCTTTGAAGAAACGGCCATCTTTCAAACCGCCTCCCCGCCGCCCGCAGTCACACATCAGCTGCTCTCGCCGTGGCGTCGTGACGAGGCCCGGGACGCAGGAGTCACGGAGTCCGACTCGCGTCAGAAGCTGTTCCACGTCGTAGTCGCGCTGAACCTTGTCCTCGGAAGACGCGCGGCTCATTAGCATACACACACACACGACGCACAACTCCGCGGACGGAGGGAGGACGGCTCGGAGTTCATCTCAGCCGAGCGGTCACCCAAGTGTCATTTTAAACGGCAGGAGCCGGCGGCGCGTCTGCGAGGCCGCTGATGACGCAGCGCAGTGTTGCTACACACCCGGAGCTGTGTTTGGAAACACTGAGGCGGCTCGCCGCCGCCGCGGCAGCCAATGGGAGCAGCCCAGCCGCGAACGAACCCTTTAGCCCAGCCGAGCGCACGCAGCCGAGAGCAGAGAACGCGCAGAGATCCAGGAAATGCCTGAGCGGGAGGCGGCGGCGGCGGCCGAGCCCGTCAAGCTCGCGCACAAACACGCATCAGGCCGCACACCCATCACACTCGCAGGATCCATCCATCCCCCTGTAATTGCAGTGCTGTTTAGAGAGGCGCTCATTATTTATATAATATCCAAATAACAAACGGCGTCTCCGGGCAGATATTAAGAAGAGGGATGCCGCAGATAAGTCAGAGGCGGGCGGCCGCCGCGTCTGAAGCCTCCTACCCCCCCCCCCCCCCCCCCCCCCCCCCCCCCCCCCCCCCCCCCCCCCCCCCCCCCCCCCCCCCCCCCCCCCCCCCCCCCCACTCCACCCCACCCGGCCTCATCTGTGGGCCTCCTGCCCAGTCGCCTGGCTGCAGAAAACCTGTAGTCATCACAAAATGGAAATATTTACTGCTCACACTCTTGCATATGGGAGGATGGAGTGTGGGTGAGGGCAACTGATAAATGACTGTGTTTGTGTTTGGAGGGGAGTGCTAATCAGATTCCTTCAGCTTCAGAGGCATCTGAGGACAGCGCCCCGGCTGAAGGTACCGAGCCATGATTTATTTGTGGCACAGGCTCGAGTGGGATGAAGGGAGAGCCACCGCCAGTGCAACGCTGGAAACAGGAAGTTGATAATACATACGTGTAACAAACGCAGGAAGTGTGGGACGAAGGTCTCGCGCCGTGGGGCTCGTGTCGTACGTCCACTGATAAAGGCGGGTGAGGTTTGTTGTGTAACCGCGTGTGTGTGTGTGTGTGTGTGTGTGTGTGTGTGTGTGTGTGTGTGTGTGTGCTCCAACAGAACACCCTGGAGACCTGCACCATCTGCAGTAAGCCCATCATGGAGCGCATCCTGAGAGCCACAGGCAAAGCTTACCACCCTCACTGCTTCACCTGCGTGGTGTGTCACCGCAGCCTGGACGGGATCCCGTTCACCGTGGACGCGTCCAACCACATCCACTGCATCGAGGACTTTCACAAGTACGGAGTTTCTCTTCCCTCTAGGTTGGGGGGGCAGGGGCGGGGGGGGGGAGGGGGGGGGGGGGGGGGGGGGGGGGGTGGGGGGGGGGGGGGGGGGGGGGGGGGGGGGGGGGGGGCACAGAAGAAATCCAGATAGTTACCAGGGGCCATTTTTATATCAAGGCCCGTTGTCATTCAAACAAAGTATATGTATTATCTATGTCGTCTTTATTTCAGTAGCAATTACTCTGAATCTTATCAAGAGAGTCAAATGGATGTGAAAAATAAAATCATTTTACATTCTCCACAAAAATGAAGATAAAAAAAAGATACTGGAAATTAGAAAAAAGTTTTGTTTTGTAGACAATACCAGTCCATAAGAATCAATACAACTCATTGCAAAATTGGACTGGAAACAAATGGGGTGATTTTCTAAAGTGGGACTTTTATTTTGAAGGCTAAGAAAGCGAGGGGAAGGCGCTGTGAATCAAGGCAACCGGACACAGCTGTGCTTCCTGGCATGTAATCATCAAGCATGATAGAATCCCACACACAGGAAACGGAAGCATTTCAAAATAAAAGCATATTTTGCCTTATTCCCCAAAACTTTTTTCACACGTCACTCTCAGTCTCGCTGCTGCTGCTGCTGCTGCTGCTGCTGCTGCTGCTGCTGCTGCTGCCGCCGCTCGAACATTCTTGGTTGACTTCGCCCCTACAGTCATTTCGTTACCAGATCTGTGTGCTTCCCATTCTGGAGACACAGGCGCCAACAGTTTCACAACAAGTCCACTGAGCTGATGAGAGGCAGCAGCTGCGGACATGAATTTAATAGTAAATTCCTGCCATTGTGTCACACTGGGATTACACAACCGCCACCTTACCAGAAATGTTCCTGACTCAGTGACCAGAAGGGAAACAGAAGTAAACAACTGGCCGTGTGTGTGCGCGCACGCGCGTGTGTGTGTGTGTGTGTGTGGTGGAGCTGCACTGGGCTGTTGTTTAATTCCACCTGACAGGTGTGACCTCAGCTGCATCGAGGAACAGTCTTGCCCGAGCTTTTTGTGTTTTGGATCGTCAGGCGCTGCACATGCTTCTTATTTTTATTCTAATGTGGTCGTATCAGTCAGGGGACAGAACCTGAAATCTCTGCGTGCCTTTCATATCCTCATTATTGGTATTATTGGATGGAGCTGTTCCTGTTGAAGGCATTTCCACAGTTTCCAGTTTCTGTAAATGTTACCACAGGAGTCACCTTTGATATTTGCAACTATTTCACTATATATGACATTTCCTCAAATATTCTATTTGGATGTGAAGAGGAGATGAACTGCTGTGGCACTGTAATTAAAGGCCCTGAAGGTAAATTTGAGCTCTTGTGACATAACAACATTAACATAAAAGACATGCTGCCAGATCAGCATTTTGTACTTTATGTGAATTGAATTACAAAGTGAGATGCTGACTTTCAACAGAGAAATTAAAAACATTGAATCATTATTATACAATAACAACTCTGCACATAGAGAGAAGCCATCTTGGTTATTATTGAAACTGCTGCAGTGGTGCTCCTAGATCAACGCCTGTGATTGGTGGATGAAGTCTGTGTTTACATTGGACTGGTAATGCCGGAACACAGATAAGGTGCAGTGTGTAAGGTTTGGTGACATCTACTGCTGAAGTTGCATGTTGTATCCATCACCTCACCGCTCCCCATTCAAGCATGCAGGAGAACCTATGGTGGCCCTCAGGTGTCATTAAGCCCAAAAGATGTTTAGTACGTCCACTCTGGTCTATTGCAAAAAAACCAACATGACTGCCCCCATAGGGTGGACCCACTCCTGATGTAAATATACATTACAGGGCTCTTTTCAGGGTTATGTAAAAAGCAAGTCATACATTGGGATGATTATACATTTGTGAAAATGTCTATATAATTATAATGTAATCCTATTTCTATAGATATTAAAAATGCTAAAAATATTACAAAATTATTACGTACCGACATTTTCATGAATTTATAATCAACTTTCACCCTATTTTTGTTTTTCCATTTCCCTAAAATGACAACTGAAGTCTACCACAGGTTCTCCTGCTGCTCAAGAAGGGTGAGGGTGAGACGATGAATACAACCTGCAACTTCACCTCTAGAGGTCACCAAGTCTCACACACTGCACCTTTTAAAGTCAATGAAACGCCCGGTAACCGTCGATCGGACGTCTCAAGCATTGAGAACACACGATGGGAATGTTTGCGCGGGTTTCACAACGTTCCCCTTTTGGCTCTCGCACGAACGTGAAAGCGGCGAGACCGATGCGTATCGTCATGCGCATGAGTCATTCAAAGCTTCACGCCGCCACATGGTGAAAAAAAGTACACGTGTCATGATGCGTGGTAATAAACTCCCGTCTCTGTCTCCTTGGCTGCCCCTCACAGGAAGTTCGCTCCCCGCTGCTGCGTGTGCTCTGAGCCCATCATGCCGGCGCCGGGCCAGGAGGAGACCGTCCGCATCGTGGCCCTGGACCGTGACTTCCACGTGCAGTGTTACCGCTGTGAGGTATGCGCTTTGTGTGTGTGTATGTGTGTGTGTGTGTGTCCGTCCTGGAATGTCAGTGCCCTATAATTAGCGGCGGTCGCCATGTAGCCATAATGGCGCGCAGGTGTAAGGCATGTAAGCGCGCGCGTGCCCCTCCCCCGAATCACCTTTTGAGCGGGGCGAGTGAATCACTCCTCTCTTACCTGCCTCGAAATAGCTTTTCATCTCCCCCTCTGCAAAGTTCACGGACTTACATAGTAACCAATCAGTCAGCCGTCGCTCGCCCGGCTGATAAGCTGCGCATTACGTGCCCGGCTAAAAGAGAAGTAACGTGTCACATTGTCAAAGAACTATTTCGGTGTGAGAACACAGACATAAAGGTCAAATGAAAGCAAAGCAGATTAGTTCAGCTGAAGGGGCTCAGCAAGAGGAGGATTCTGTCACCAGGGAGACATGAGAAGATGGAGTTGTAATTCTGCGCGTGTTTATGTGTGTGTGTGTGTGTGTGAGAGAGAGAGAGAGAGAGAGAGAGAGAGAGAGAGAGAGAATCAATGTAAATAAATCAATGTATGGAATTACAACTCCGCCAAGATCTCAGGTTTTACATCAGTGGGGAAACGTGTGTCTTGTGTGATTCTGAGAGAAGGAGTCGGACTAATGTCGTACTGGCGGCATTTTTTAATTGATTCATTAATTTTAACATTTTAACTGAACCGTGGCTTTGTCCACATGAATCCAATTTTTTTTTTAACCCTGTGAAATATTATTATAAAACTAAACCAAGTCAAACCTTTGGGTGTTCAGCTGCAACACGCAGCCTCGTCTCTGGACGTCACTAAATCCCACACACTGCACCTTTAAACACAAGTGAAGGATCACAGTTAAAGTTCAATAAGATTAATAGTTCTTTCACTCGATTCAAAATCTTAGTGGGGGGAAAAAAGCATCAACAGGCTGGAGGTTGACACATGCTGACGTTTAAAGGTGCAGTGTGTGAGATTTGGGTCATCGTCGTCACTTCATTACAAAACAATGACGTACTGATATTTTCCAAATCACCTAAATCCATCATTTGTTTCCCATGACCCTTAAATGAGCCCATTCATGTGTATTTACACGAGGAGCGGGTCCTCTCTACGGGGGGGCCGCCATGTTTTTACCCTAGCTGCACCTTTAAACGGCAGTCTCACTGGCGGCTGGTTGCCTCTGTGGACTAATGTTGTCTGTGTCCTGCAGGACTGTGGCTCTCTGCTCTCGGAGGGGGACAACCAGGGCTGCTACCCTCTGGACGGACACGTCCTCTGCAAGAACTGTAACACCAGCCGCATCCAGGCCCTCACCGCCAACGCCACCACTGACCTCTGAGCGACCCGCCGCCCGGTCACCTCCACTGTGATAACCCAATGCTCGCTCGCTCACAATCTCTCTCTCTCTCTCTCTCTGTCTCTCTCCGTCTCTCCGTCCTTCACTCCATCTCGCAGACATGCACCGTCACTGATGCTTGCATTTCACAAGCATTCACATGTAGCCCTCTATTTACAAATATATATATATATATGTATATTCTGCGTTCACCTTCAACGCCAAAACAACACCAACCGCATGTTCACACACACACACACACACACACACACACACACACATACATCTGTAGACACTTGCACGCAGAGGAGGCCGAGTCTCAATTCAGGGACTGCATCCTCCAAGGGCTCCTTAGAACGTGGGATGTTCCCTGCTCCTGCAAGATGCCTGACGCTGAGTTTCAGGATTACTTTTTTTTTATTGATTGATAAGAATGATAATGGGCAGGTGGAAGCTCCCGTGTGGGCGTGGCCTCTGGCTCTGCACGGCTGGTAAAGTTAGTTGTGCCGCAGTCGATCGTTTCCTCCGAAGGACTCAGTCGCGCTCACAGGAAAGTGTCGGATGAGAACAATGAAGCCACACCTGCTGAATATGAAGCTGCTGATGTTAAACTTAAAGGTGCATTGTGTTGGATTTAGGTGAAATCGCTTCCATTACTTCAAATATGAAATTGCCACATAAAGATAAACTTGTATGTTTTTATCCAGGAGTAATCCACCTGATTGTAGAAAAAAATATTTTATTAGCTAGCTGTTCATTTTTATATCTTTAGCAGGTCCTCTGAATGGAGGCGGCCATGTTGCATGTGTCTACGGTGGCCCAGAATACACATACGAAACACCTAATAATGACTAAAAGTGGAGGGGTATTCAGCTGTAACTCCACCACTAGATGTCATTAAATCCTACATGCTGCACCTTTAACTTGGAAACAACAGCCAGCCTGTCTCAGACCTCCAGGTACCTGCATCATTAAAGTATATCTATATAATGTTATATGTGAGTCACCACTCTCAACACAAAACATTCACTCATTCACACATCATGTTTTGTTATTTCTAGATCTAGTTCAAACCAATTATCTCCTCCGCTGTTTTAACGTTAAGGTACAAAACAAAACAAAATAATTATGGTTTCAATCTTTTCATCCAACTCGTATCCAACGACCGAGCGAACTAAAACATCTGCCCAAAGTGTGAAACTGTTGCTCGGGCGTATTCTGAATCCATCAGTAGGAATTCACGTCAGCTTTATTATCTGGCATGGTAATAATTCCCGGCCCCTCTCGTCCAGCCACCGTGCGCGGCCATGCGTTTAAACATGCAGCCCAATTCTTACACACTGGCTGCTTCTGGAGATGCAAACTCCGAGTGCACCACAACATGGAGAATGTTTGACACAAGTGCCCTGCAGGTGTGTGTGTGTGTGTGTGTGTGTGTGTTGAGAGGAAGCACGGAGCACTAGTAAATCAGTCTTTCATCTTCATCACGTTGCACGTCCACACAAAGAGGGATAGAATCACACAGCCGAGCGTATTATTATTATTATCATTATTATTATTATTATAAAAAAGAACGTGTACGTAAGCGCCAAAGAAATGAGTTTAAGTTTTAAGGTCTTTCTGTAAACATCTCCATCTGTGTGTTGATCACTGGAAACACAACAAACACACATTTTCAGTCACATTTTTATATGATCCCTTCAAGGTGCAGTGTGTAAGATTTGGTGACATGTTGAGGTGAAGTTGGATGTTGCATCCCTCACCTCACCCTTCCCTTTTTGGAGCATGCGATAAAACATGGCGGCCCCCGTAGAGAGGACCCGCTCCTCATGTGAATATACATTAAAGGGCTCATTTTGGGGTCAAATGTGAAAGGAACGTCAAACATTCAGGTGGTTATACATATGCAATATTTTTATGTACATATAGAAGTGGCAAAAAGTTGACGCACTGCTCCTTTAAGTGGGTAAAAAGACAGAGGCTACATTTCATTGTTTCCTGCAGTAGATTTGAAATCAGCTTGGTTTCTTTTGACAAGCTCCGACAAAAGACTGCGTGGTGCATACGTCTGCACTCACTCGCTCCTCCTCAGAAGATCAAGCTTTTTAAACAGACCATAATAATGCAGTGACACAACAGTTGCCGGCGAAATCAATAACTAATCAGAGTCAGCAATTGCATTGTCATGGCTCCTCTCTTTAGATGTTTTTTTTTTTTTTTTCGCTCTTCCGTATAACCCGCTTATCGTTTCTCTCAACAATCATCACATTCCATCATAGGATCGCGACCCGTCGGAGCAGATCCATCGCCTCGGCATTTATCTCAGATATCTCCGATCAGGCCGCTCCCGAGTTCTGCCAGGGAAACGAAACAGTATGACACGGCTATGCAATTGTTTCTGTTGATTGCATTGACACTTTATGAGAAATTTTATGAATGAGGAAATATTTTACCTGTACAGATCCGAGCACAAGTGTCCTTAGACCGTGCTGTTGGTACTGCGTGACCGCGCCTCTCTGTGCTGTGTGTCAGTATTGATTGTTCCAGCAACACTCGTCTTTTATGTTTTAGTGTTTGTTTAACGTCGATGGGCGAAGAAGGGACCTTTAACTCCCCACCCACACACCACCCCCCACCCACCCACCCACCCCCACCCTCTTCCCCCCCGAGTGTGATTTTATTATTTGTTCCACTAAAAGGTGACGGACCAGTCGTTTTTGTGTGACGGTTTAATAAGACATTTAAAGGTGCAGTGTGTAGGATTTGGCGACCTCTGTTGGTGGGGTTGCGTGTTGGATCCTTCACCTCACCCTTATGAACATGCAGGAGAACCTACGTTAAACTTCAGGTGCTAGTAAAACTCAAAAGGTGTTTAGTACGTCCACTCTGGGCCACTGTAAAAACATGGCGGCCCCCATAGAGTGGGCCTACCGATGTAAATATGCATTAATAGGCTCATTTGAGTGTAATGGGAACAAAATACAGTTAGGTGATTATACATTCCTGAAAATCTCAGTATGTCATTGTTTTGTAATGTATTTTTAGAAGGGACAAAAATGACCAAACATCTTACCCACTGCACCTTTAAAAAGTGGTGATTTAAATGTACCCTGTGGCATTTTGACCAATTCTAGTGTGACTGTTTTCATTCCTGGTGTGGCGACGCACAATTCTCACATAACAATCACACACACACACACACACACACACACACACACACACACACACACACACACACACACACACACACACACACACACACACACACACACACACACAGGCGCAGAATGATTTGAAAGCTGGATCCAGTTTGTGGCTGTCGACGCTTATATTGTATTTCTTATGTGCACCTCATCAACAAAGGTCAGGTCTCCATGGCGACAGGAATTGAAGCGCACATGGGGTGAAGCTACAAACCCTCATTCACCCGACACGCCCATTCACCTGCACCAAACCCTACTTAAAGGCGCAGTGTGTAAGATTTTGAAACATTCTTTTGCAGTTGGCAGGAATGCCTGATAAAAGACTTGACATATTCAAAAGTGCACAATCATTTGGATGCACCGTACCATCAGACGATTAGTCGATAAATGCCACACACTGCACCTTTAAATGACAAGAGATGGTCCACAGGGCACCTTTAAACACCGGTTACAATGCTCTTCGTACTGGTTCCCATTTCATGGTCTGGACTGGTGTTTACACTCAAACGACATCATGCCAGATGAGAAGTATTTCCAAATGTTTGAGTACAATCGTCTTGTGCATGTGTATTTATACAGAATTACTATTTCTGCATCTTTTTACTCTTTTCCTCTCACGTAAAGTAGTTTAGTGGAAATTCAATAGAAAGTGATTATATGAACAAATACAAATCTATTTGCTTTGTGTCGGGATCCGGGTGTCGGAGATCGGTGTGAGCGCGGCGCCGTTTGAGCCGGGGTAACGCGCCGCACACGTCTCTGCTAATCAGCCCTTTGAAAAAGCACCATCAGACACGATTCCCCGCTCGAGCATCGAGCGCAATAATAATACCATCCGAATTGAATATTCCTTCAAATTCAGCCAGAACTCCGCGTTTGAGCGGAAGGTGAGGAGGTGGCGGCGAGTGTGAACGGGGTTTATTTGGTCGGCAGACGCAGACTCGCTCGCCCGGAGCAGGAGGCCAGGGAGAGCTGCTTCTCTCCGAGGTTACGCAACCTCCACTTCATGTCCCCGGGAATTTTTCTCATCGATATCTGACGCGCATATTTAGCCAGACGGTTCATCGGTCACAGAGCGAAGCAGCGAAACCCTCGCAGCTGCAGCGAGCGAGTGAGCGTCGTCTCCGGAAAGAGATTGGAGTGTCACAAAACTCTGAAGTTTCTTTCTGTCCAAAGTCAGATTTGCACGAAGCACCTCCAAACTTTTCTCCCCGCTCCTCGTTCCCACTCTGGCCGCGTTGACGCCTGAGACCAGGCAGCGCCTCCGGTCGCCCGGCAACAGGGGACACTCTCCGCGCGTCGCCGCGCCACTTACCGTTGCGTTGCCGGGCGTGGGAGATGCGGGCGAGTCGGCGCGTGATGTGCCGGCGCCGTGTTAAAGGTCAGCGCGTGACCTCCTGCGATAATGAGACGAGCTGCGTGCGGAAGGTTGCAACACCGGCTTCACCTGCGCTGATGAGAGCGCAGGTGAATGTGTCAAAGTGACTTTAGAGTCAGAGAAAACAACCTGTCAATGGAAGCTTTTTTTTTTTTTTTTTTTGCTCGTTGTAATTTATAATGCAGCTGCTGCGCCTGTTCAGAAAGGTGTCGCCCGTTAATCTGAGCGAGATCGTGCGCAGAGGCAGCTGAGTTTCAATCAGACTTCAAAATGCAGTTAAAGCCAATACCATTAAAGGTGCATGTGTGTAAGATTTGATGACATCTAGTGGAGGGGGTAGCGTGTCGTATCCATCGCCCCCCCCCCCCACACCCACCCACCCCCGGCTAGAAACCATTTCACCGGCCAATCCTCAAGTTTCCCAGTATTTTACCAGTGCTTGATTAGCATACGTGTGTGGTGTTACCCCGGTCCGGACCGCTAGCAAATCCGTTTGCTTTTTTTTTTCCGTGGCGCCATCGACCTCGCGTTATGTTTGTGTTTGGACGGAGAGCGCGCGCATCGCCGCGCGCTCTCCGTGAGAACACACCTGACGGCGATCCACTCGAGACGCCCGACGCCACAAGTATAAAAGAGCGTTAAATGATTTTATTTTGTATTTTGTGTTTTTGAAATTGTACCTGTGTTGTCCGCTGTGGCCGTTGCGTGAGCGCCCCCCGGGGGCCGAAGCGCCCGGCTCCCAGCGCGGCGCCGCTCGCGCGTGGCTCAGAGACGCTGCCTGGTTTACTCCTGTTTCGCCAAAGTAAATAAACAGACTGTTGTTGTTGTTTGTGTGGATCCGGGCAGTGGATGTTTCCCCCTCTTGTTCAAGCGAAGTCCCGTTTACACCTGATATGACAATGTGAAACCTGCGGGTGGTTGTGATTGGACGAGAGCTCAGTCACTTTATTAGCGGGCGCCATCGACGTCCACGTGTAGATCTGCTTGTTACCGGATTTCACTTCAGACTGCTCTGGTGTTTCAGTCACTGTCATAGGCGTAGTGGTTGATCTGCCCATATATGGGCGTTTACGGGGCTGATGCAGATTTGAGCAGATCTTTAAAGGTGCAGTGTGTAGGATTCGGTGACATCTAGAGGTGAAGTTGTATCCATCACCTCAAAAAGAATGCATTTGGGTGATTATGAAAAAGTATGGCACTGTTTTTGCTGCATTTCTTGTGTCCACCAATAGGAGCGACAAAAACACCCGGAATGACACACACTGCACCTTTAAAAACAACCCCCTCGCCCTCTGCAGACACCTCCCTCACCACACGTGAGACAGAATGTGTCTCCCGTGGTGTCGAGGACGGGCTTGGACAGATCCCATCACCGGTGGAGGCGCGACTTCACTCCCGTGCCTTCGCGCGGCCGAGCGCCGTCTGATCCGCACGTTCGATTCCATGAGTAAACGAGGCCTTAGCGCATCTTCTCTGTTCTCCCGTGTTGGAACGGACATGTAGACAACTTTTGTTTTCTTCAATAAAAAGCTTTTGCAAACACCTTCACCTGTCGTCTGTCCCATCACGTCACGTTAAAGGGACCTTCCGTGCTTTTGACTCGCTGAGTGAGTGTCAGGAATAACATGGTCAAACATCCCAAAAGAAACTGACCTACCTCCATGTTTGAGTGATGATTGTACCCGTTCAACTTTTTCTGGGCGTGGAGGTACAGGCCCGTGAAGCTGCTAAGAGGGCGGGGCTAACCTACATGTTCAGCCAATCAGGAGATGTTGGGGAAAAAATACGGTTAATTATCTTTAAAGTGGCCAAAGAACAAATAGAATAGAATAGAATAGAATAGAAAGCCCTGAAATGGGCATTATAGGTCCCCTTTAAATCTCTATTACCTCCACCACCACCTGTACCCGGGGCCCCTGCTGCTGGCGAATACTTGCTCTTTGGCTCCTGGTCCCCTGGTGTAACGAGCTCTCTCTCTCTCTCTCTCTCTCCCTCTCTCTCCCCCTCCCCCTCTGACCTCCTGAGCACCTGCAGATGAAAGAGATTCATTTCCAACAAGTATCAACTCAGGGCTCCTTCACTCTTTTCAAGAGTCATTTAAAAGCCCTTCAGTGGCTGCAAATGCCCCCGTGCTTACACAGCGCGCATTCATTTCCTCCGTCCTCATGCTGCTCTCTCTCTCTCTATCTCTCTCTCTCCCTCCCTCCCTCCCTGTCTCTTCGCATGAAGCCGAATCACCTGCTTAATAGAAACCCGGCTCCGGCAGTGCGGAGTCCTTTGAGTGCACATCTGGGACAGTGGTTTAATTACCAGGCAGATCCAGAGCAGCGGCGGCCACCATCAGCAAGTCTGCCTCCTTCCTGCTGCCATCAGCTTGACGGAGTTGTTAGAATAATTTAAAGGACGCGCTGAGCGACTTTTTTATTTTCCAAGAGCGCGCTTGATTTAATCCTTTCCATTTGTCATCTTTACTCGTGTGCGCCACGTGTCAGCACTAAGTCTGATTTAACACCTGCCCGCTGCTAAATTGAAGTCTGGGAAAGTGAATCTGCAGCCAGAAAAAAAACCCAACTAAAAACGAGGGAACCCCAAAATGTATGTTTTTTTTGGGGGGGGGGGGGTGATGGCTGATGGAGGTTTTTTTTTTTTGGGGGGGGGGGGGTGATGGCTGATGGAGGTGGAAATCAAACAGAGACATTCCCCCACAGTGGCTCTGCGTGGTTCTTACAGTAAACACACAGCCGTTATATCATCAGCCCCTGAACTGTGAACTGCCTGATTCCTCTGCCAGGAACTGAAGATTTAGGCGACATGCAGATTTCCTCCTCATTTTTTTTTTTTTCCTTTTGCTAAATGTGCTTCAGGCGCTTCTGTGTGTGTGTGTGTGTGTGTGTGTGTGTGTGTGTGTGTGTGTGTGTGTGTGTGTGCGCACATGCGCGAGTGTGTGTTTGCCTGCGTGCCTGGGAAGGAGGAGCCCTGCAGCAGTTTAGCCCAGCACTTGCTTCCCTGCACATAAATCTGGTGTTTACAAACAAATTGATGAGTGATGGGCCCTGCAGCCAACATCATGTACCCACCAATCCCCCCCCCCCCCCCCCCCCCCCGCCCCCGGCCGCCCCCCCCCCCCCCCCCCCCCCCCCCCCCGCCGACCCCCCGCCCCCCTCCCCCCCTGCATAAAACCCCAGCGTGGAGTCTCCGGGGGCCCGCTCCGCCATTTCCGAATGTCTCCCTCTAATATGCAGAATCGCGGCTTGAACGATTCAGCGGGGGATGAGCACGAGGGAGCAGAGTGGGCCGCTGTCGCGCGTGATCTCCCACAATGCAATTGGAGCGAGGTTGTCGTATGGTCAGATTTACATAACATTACAATGGGGGCCAGCGTGGCAGGGCTGTGAGCGTAATGTTATTAGCTTTAAAGTGAATCCCCCCCGCGCCTCGGCATCGAGAGCAATGATTCCGCCTGCGTCCTTGACTGGGCCGGAGGCGCTGATGCAATCTCCGAGTCGGCGTTGCGCCACCGCCGCCGCCGCCGCCGCGCGGGCCCGGAAACGCGTCGCCTTCAAGCCGCCGCCATGTTCTCCCGCCAAGGAGCGGCCAAGGTGCCGGCGGAGTTCACGGGTTCCGCAGCGCTTCTCGTTGGCTGATGTTGAGCGCGACCCGGGCCGCAGCGGACTTCTCCCGACTCAGCGTTGCGCGGGTGGAAGGAGCCGTTTGAAGTGCGCTTGTCGTCCGTTGTCCGACAGACTTTCTAAAAAAAAAAACAACCGCAATCATGTAAAATGGAAACCTCAGCTCTGGCGCCGGCTCCGTTCTTTACGGGCGCCGCTCCATCGGCTTCGTGCGAAGCGTGTGTGTGTTTTTTGGGGTGGGGGTCTGATGTTGCGCTGCCGGGCGCGGCTGCACTCCACATTGTTGCTTCATTAACATTTAACGAGGCGACAAACAGTTCTGGCATTCAAATGTTCAGTAGAGTAACACAACACTCAGAATGCATGTTGGTGAGGAGCTCGTCGCAAATCTGTTGTGCCAGGTTTCTAAAGTCTGCTGAGCAGGATCGTCCCGGGAAAGAAAAGAGAGATCACATCCAAAGTTTTATCGGTGCAAAGGTCAAATACCAGGAGGAGGAGTTTTATTTTAATTTTTTTTAACAATATTTGTGATCACTAACCTTTTCATAGTAGTTGCTTTTGCCGAACCTGTCACTTACAGGTATTGTTGCAATTTAAAAAGAACTAATAAAATAATGGAACGTCATCAGATGAATTTGTGCACTGTCAGCTGTTTTTCGTTCCATGAATTTTTCAAATGTATCGTTCAGAAAAGTAGCGTCATTATTAATTGTTTGTTTGTTTATTTGTTTCTTTTGTTTTTTTATTTATTTATTTATCTATCCATCTATGTTATCCATCCATCCATCCCTAATTTAGGCACCATTGCAGCCATATGATGTCGCCGTCCTCCGTTAAAGGTTCAGTGTGTAAGGTTTTGCTCTAATGAACATC
The DNA here is from genome assembly GCA_016785325.1 of Chascanopsetta lugubris. Classification (NCBI taxonomy): domain Eukaryota; kingdom Metazoa; phylum Chordata; class Actinopteri; order Pleuronectiformes; family Bothidae; genus Chascanopsetta; species Chascanopsetta lugubris. The sequence goes on along the minus strand of JAFBJT010064241.1, from coordinate 120,136 downwards.
GTGAGCAGATCCGCCACTGACACCCAACACAGACCTGAGGAGCGGCTCCTCTCCGCGGAGGCCTCCATGTTAAAGCACCATGTAGTCACAGTCCCCCCCCCCCCCCCCCCCCCCCCCCCCCCCCCCAACAAAAACCACACAACGAAACAACCAA
>JAFBJT010064241.1:90271-119186 GCA_016785325.1 Chascanopsetta lugubris | reverse complement strand
TTTTTTCGTTTCATGAATTTTTCAAATGTATCGTTCAGAAAAGTAGCGTCATTATTAATTGTTTGTTTGTTTATTTGTTTCTTTTGTTTTTTTATTTATTTATCTATCTATCTATCGATGTTATCCATCCATCCATCCATCCCTAATTTAGGCACCATTGCAGCCATATGATGTCGCCGTCCTCCGTTAAAGGTTCAGTGTGTAAGGTTTTGCTCTAATGAACATCGTGAGCAGATCCCTCGCCACTGACCTGAGGAGCGGCTCCTCTCCGCGGAGGCCTCCATGTTAAAGCACCATGTAGTCACAGCCCCCCCCCCCCCCCCCCCCCCCCCCCCCGGTTCCCGACCCCCCCCCCCCCCCCCCCACACACACACACACACTCAAAGGACGAACGAAGCAGCTTTCACAGGAAGTGCTGGCATGACTCCGGCCTTGCCGACCGACACAAAGGCTCCTCTGCCTCCCTTTTTTTCCCACCTGCAGCTTTTGTACTCGCCGACAGCCGAGAGCCAGCCGCGGGTCGGCCGCTCCGCTCTGACACACGTCCTCTCAAGAACCGTCAGCGTCTCTGAATCAAGCTCGACAAGAACCGGCGCTGCCCAATTTGTGCCTCTTACCGTAAATGTGTCTCCATTTCACAATCACATTTGGTGACACACACACATATATATACATATATATATATATATATATATATTTTTTTTTCTCTCCCTGTTCTCTGTTGAAGGATAAACTCCTCCAGTGGCAGCTTCACGCTTCCTGAACTTTTATACCCTGTGGTGGGGGTGGTGGTGGTGGTGGTGGGGGGGGGGGTTGGGGGGTGGGGGGGGGGCTGGGGGGGGCTGCTGAGGAGGCGACATGAGGCCACAGCTCTGCAGCAGCGAGCGGCTTCAGCCCAACGGGATCTGATAACGACCTAATGACTAATAACACTCGCTCACACGTGCAGCTCGGAGCCTGGGAGCTCCGCGGCCAACGCTGCCGAGTCAGGGGCTTTTAAAGGTACAGTGCCGAGGACGTGGCGACCTCTGGCGGTGCGCGTCACGGCCGAGTCCCCCTCACCTAAAGGTGCGGTGCGTAGGAACCGGCGACCTCAAGGGGCTGAGGTTGCGCGTCGGATCCATCGCCTCGCCCTCGCCCTTCTGAACGTGCAGGAGAACCGGCGGTGCGCTCCGGCCGTCGGTTGACCCGCTCCTCATCTACAGAGACTTTAATGGCCTCATTAGAGCGGAGAGTTCGAGGTCACGGCTCCTACATGAGTGACATGTGGAGCAGGTGCAGCCACAGTGGACGTGGCGACACTGTGGGTTATCACACAGAGACCTGGAGCTCGCACTCTGTAATCTATGGTTTAATGAGCTGTGGTGTGAGCACACACACACACACACACACACACACACACACACACACACACACACACACACACCTGTAGCGCTGTATATCTTTGCTGCACTCGGACAAAGTGAGATGCATCAGCTCTGCATGAATCGGTTGCCAAGTTACAGCTACACAATAAATAAAAGGTGCAGTGTGTAAGATTAGTTTCATTTTGTTTCAGCTGTTCCCTGAAAGAGAACACTCACCTGAATGAGCCCTTTATATTTACATCATCTCCATGTGGAGGAGCCCAGAAACCTTCAGTTATCATTTGTCCCCTTTGGGCTCCTGTAAATACATGGCTGCCTCCACAGAGGGGGGGGGGGGGCGAATATAAAGGAGCATTCTGGTATAATTTAAAGATGTAATCTTTATATTACACTGAAATCCCATTCATCCATCATCCATCCACCCATCCATCCACCCATCCATCCATTCATCCCTCCATCATCCATCCATCCATTCATCCATCCACCCATCCATCCATCCATCATCCATCCATCCATCATCCATCCATCCATCCATCCACCTATTCATTCATCCATCCATCCATTCATCCATCCATCCACCTATTCATCCATCCATCCATCTACACATCCATCCATCCATCCATCCATTCATCCATCATCACCAATTCATCCATCCATCCATTCATCCATCATCCATCCATCCATCCATCCACCTCTTTATCCATCCATCCATCTGTCTATCTATGCATGTGTATTGCGTCATGTATATTTGTAGCTTGTACGACTCGGTGTTTGAGATCATCTCAGTTTGCCGGTAAACATTTGTCCAAATGAAATGTCGGCTTGCCTCAGTCGGAGCAGGCTGATGATAGAGATGAGCTGGCTGCCCTCTGCCCGTCTCCAGGCTCCACCCATCGGTCTGTCAGGCTCACTCTGAACCCACAGTCAAACCCACTGATGGCTGATTTATATGCAACACGGGGGAAACGTTCAGATCCGGATAAATCCACAGACTTTACTGACTTAGCGTAGGTGCGTCTCTGCAGCTGCACTGAAAGGTAAAGCAGTTCTCATGATTCCAGGCTCTTTGAGCTGCCACCTCCTGACCTCGGGGTAAGAGGCGGAGAGTCGTCCGTGGATTTAATGCAAAACCTCCTGTTCCACTCTGAATTCCCATTCTCACAGCAGAGCGGGCCGAGCGCCGGAGCCAGCCGAGCACATACAGTATCTGAATATCAGAACGATGGGATGAATAAATGAATACCGTTCCTTGTTATTATTTCACCTGGACAGCTGCAAACAACCCAATCCCCCATAATGAGACTTGTGACGGCCACAGAGTTAAAGTGCTGAGTCAAGTCCGCTCGGGTGCCCGCGGACATGTGTTGCGCATTAGTCCACATTAGAACAAACATGTGGTTTGGATGAGTTGTTATTGTTGTCGGTTGCTGATCCACATGTGAACTCAATCAGCCCCTTCATCCACTGCACATCACGATCATCACTCACGGGGGAAAGAACTCATTTCCCCTGTCTCCATTCATAATTGTTTTTATTGTTTTACATAATGAGAGCACAACCTGTTTGAAATGCCGTGTTCTCATGTTGGAGATGTTTAGGTTGAATGTGCAGAGTGAAGTGAGGAAAACTGTGCTCATCCTACCTGCTTTATCTGCAGTGAAAAGTTACCGGTGACATTTGTGTTCACATATGTATATACTACTTTCATATGTTTTACTTTGATAGAGCCCATCTTGGAAGTCTGTTGGATAATGTAGGTCATGGTAACATCTAGTGGTGAAGGTGCAGGTTGCAGCTGAATTCCCCTCAGCCCCAGCTGTCAGTGAACCAATGTGGAAGCCTTTAACGAATGTTAAAAACCTGTTTGATTTGTCCATTCTGGACTTTTGTAAAAAAAAAATAAAATAAAATAGGCTGGTGCATCATGGCCGCCTCCATGGAGAGGATCAACTTTCTCCATGGGCTCGTTCGAGGGTAAAGGAAACAACTTTATGATTAAACACTAGTTAAAAACAGTCCTACACGTTTCTCTTCCATTTCCTCCAACACAAATGTGGCGCATTTGACTTGAAACCGTAAACACAGGATGTTCAAGTCACACCCTTTCAAAATCAATACTCTGTAACTGAACTTAATGTAAATGAATACAACAACAAAATGACCTTGATGCAATAATAAGTCAGTCCCTGCTCTTTCTTCCGCCATCGCAGCAATGCCGTGTGACACCCGATCGTCTCGGATCCGTCCCTCTCTCCCCTCGACACGTATCTTCACAAAATGCATCTAACGGCGTAAAACTGCAGTGATGTGGAGGCCCACTATTTCTGTGGAGACGAGGCCATTTTTGATCAAGTGTTTTCCTTTTTCCCTTCAGTCCTCCTTCAGACAAGGTTGTGTAATTGAATATCTGCGTCAGAAGTTTAGCCTTTGACTAAAGCCCATGTACAGTACATCCGTCTGTCTCTCCGTTCCTCTGAACTCTGAGGCTTTTGATGAAAGCGCGCGCGTGTGCGAGTGTGTTTGAGGTGTCTGGAGTGTGTCGGACGTGCAGAATATCAATAGTGCTGGAAACTCCAGACGTCCCCAGGTTCGACTGTTCAACACGGGACGATGAGACGGGACGACTCCTCGTAACCTCAGCTTTGATTTCACCTTTGGTCAAAATCATGCTAGTGTGGACCCATACATGCTGTAATAATAATGTATCACATTTTAACACATGAATACACAACATGCAACTTCACCTCAAGGTGTCACCAAATCCTACACACTGCACCCTTAAAGGTACGGTACAGTCTATCGGTCATAGAGACACCTAGTGGTGAAAATGTATGATTCTGCTGAGACCTCCTCACCACACCCTTCCCTTCCGTGCATTTATGGTCGATTCAGACATCGTTCAAAATAAGGTATAGATTTGTCCATACTGGGCTATTGTAGCAACATGGCCGCCCCCATGGAGAGGAGCTGCTCCTAATGTAAATAAAAAAGGCGCAGTAACAATGAGGACATTGAAGTGATCATGAAAACATCATGATTGGCATTTTATTTCTCATTTCGGTCAATGCAAATATTTTGCCCTAAAATCCTGCACACTGGACCTTTAACTTTACCCTTATGTATATTGTTGTAGTATAAAGTATTATATTATGATATGTTCATATTGTAAAGCAGAGTCGACCATCGAGCACGAGGCTGGAACATCTTAACTTCAGTGAACAAAGGGGTCTTACAGATGGTTACACACACACACACACACACACATACACAGATCAAAGATGAACAAGTGTGACTCACTGTCCTGCAGGATCCATCTGTTTTTCCATTGAAGTTTGATAATGTGAACTTTTGCCAAAGTAAATGTTTAAATCACTGAATGATTGAACAGCTTTGATGAGAGCGTCGTCGCTGGAATACCCGCGACACGTCTGTATGTTTTGCAAAATTCAACTCAGAGGGTGAAGGGTGGGGGAGAAATGGGTTGTATGCCCATGTGGCTTCAATAACTTGAAATTATATTCAAAAAATAAAAAAAGACGGGAAGAATACTTATTTCATAATCCTGGGACTGAGAATTATTTGATCACACATAATAAGTCCAGCCACAAATGCTATTAAAACTTAAAACTCCGATCCTCTGGACCCAGAACAAAGGCAGAGGAAACATCAGTGATTAATTATTCACGCCGCCTTGTCCCCCCCCCGCCCCCCATCACTGTTTTACTCAGAGGCTCCAAACTCATCCAACTCCTCCTCTTAGGCTTGAATTAGTGGAGAAGAGACATGAGATGTTTCAACTTCTGCACCTCTGCTCTGCCACCACTTCTCATCCTGTCTCTTTAATATCTGAGGCCACATGCAACACTCAGGGTTTGACTCGCTGCCTCTTTGGGTTTGTAAAGATGGATCGTTCAGCGCAGGCTGTTCCATGGATGGTCCTTCATATTATATATATATATGTATATATATATATATATGTATATATATATATATATATATATATATATATATATATATATATATATATATATAAAATAATAATAACAATAATAAAAATAATATTGTTTTTAATTTTTATATTATTATCATTTTTATTGTTTTTATTGTTGTTGTTATTATTATTATTATCATCATTAATATTATCTGGTGGCTCTTGTTGTGTTTGTTTATTTACATCGCTAACAAACATGTTAAATCATAGACACACACACAAAAATCTTCCAAAGCCTGTAACACGTAGCTGGTATGTACAGTATGTACATGGTCTGCATCACTGATGACTCAGCACTTACATGGCAGATTGAAAGCATCAGTCAAAGCTGCTGCTTCTCTGTCAGGCTCAGGTCTCCACTTCATCAAAGGCTCCTGGCTGAGTGATTTAGCCCTACAGTGTTTTGTCCAGGCTCAGCCGGCTGTGATTAAGGGGATTTGGGGGAGGATTTGAGGATTACCTCTCCAGCGTTTGTGTGTAAACAGCTGAATGTCACAGGTTGTGTGTGCTGTCGCGAGCCAGTCCATTTTCCTCTCCGAGAGGAGGAAGTGAGGATGCACCTCCCTCAGGTTACACTCCTCCATCATGACTGTATCGTGGCCTCAGACACACATTTAGCATTTTCCCCTCTGCAGCTGAGTGAAGCGTTGACAGATAAGATACATTTTTCTGGGAATGCTGTAAATAATCAGAATAACTGGAGTCTGATCGTGTCACTGGCCGAGTGGACGAGGAAGAAAAAAAAATCAAAGACAGAGGAAATATTTGAAGTGAAGCAGCTGTGTCGGATAGAACTGCATCTTTGTCTCTTTGAGCTTTTAACGATGCAGGGCTGTTTTCCCTCTCCCGTCGGTGTTTTATGGCGTAATCAACATTATTGATTGTGTCTCCAAGGCTGCGCCGCGCTGCACTGCGCTGTGAATGAAACTCACTTAGGTAAATTCAGGCCTTTGTGCCCTCAGGTCTGTGACGAACCGACCGCTCTCTGTCGGACTCGGAAAAACATTCAGTCCAGTGACACAGACATGTGAACATGTCATAGAGATATTTTGAAATATACTTTTGATGGAGTCCCTGTCATGTTTATGATAATAAATAATATAATAATAATAATATAATTCATGATGGATGAATGAATGACTATGGAAACATTCATGATTCAATGTACAAGATATAATTATTAAGTAATGGGCAAAAACGAAACAAAACATGAGAACGACTGAGTGCGCTGTAGTATTGCCTCCAGGCCTGAGTGGCGCTGTAACACTGCCAGGGGAAACAGCGAAGAAGACACGGAGCACGCACAAGATGTAAACAGGAAGTAAATGACGTCTAAGAAGGAGAACACGAAGGACTTGATGACGGCGGCGGATAAGAATGCGCGAGACGTTCGTGTGGACCGACGACGGGGTAGAACTTCTGCTCCGGGACTCACCGGACTACAAGTAATCCGCCATTATTGTTGTTATCGGTGGTGGTGGTGGGTTAGCGCGAGAGACGCGTACTCGGTCGTCCATACGGATGCGACACATGGCCGTCTGTGCAAGCAGGGGAACCCACGTTAGACCTGAGTTGTCCTACAAACAATTAATAAGACGTGTTGTACGTCTATGCTGTGCTACTGTACAAACATGGCGGCCCCAGAGAGGACACGCCCCTCACGAACATATACATGAGTGGGCTCATTTAAGGCTAGAGGGAGAGAGAGAGCGAGAGAGCGAGCGAGAGCGTAGGCAGCTGTGGTGATGTAACCCGATGAGTATGAGAGGTTTGAGCCTTTTTGAGTGATTTTGTCAACACGCTATACCTCTGTCTCTTTCTTGGGCTTGTTGTCGTTGCTGCTGTATCAGATTTATCGTTGGTTAAAGATGCCACTCATGGTGCCACTGTCATGGTGACATTTTTTTTATTCCTTTTTATTAATTTATTAGATATTTTTTATATTAGAGTCAACTTTATTGTCGTTGTGCATGTCACAGGTACACAGCAATGAAATGTAGATTACATTTAACCAGAAGTGCTTGAGCTGTAATTTGATAACTTAACACATAATACTTACTATAAAGAGGTATGGATGATGTGTCTGCATGACAAGTAGGCACAGGCTATGAAGAGGTGATTAACTCTAATTATTTATAGTGCGTGTACAGTATGTACAGTACATGGTGCATTAGAAGACATTATACTATGTACATTTCACAGTTTGTGCAGTGTGAATGTACAGGATGTAAAAGTGCATTGTTATGTTGTGTGTGTGTGTGTGTGTGTGTGTGTGTGTGTGTGTGTGCGTGTGCAAATCAACAGCTCATGTTCACTTCCTCTGGTTGGAGCTGTGATCTCGAGCCCGTCCCTTCGCGCTCTCCTTCGAGGAAACTCTCTGTCAGTGTTCTGCCTTGGCTCCCAGTGTTTGATCAGAGGGTCAGATTGTCCAGCGCCTGTGGATCCATGACAAGTGCGGGGAGAAGTATTTTTGGCATCAGGATGTAAATAGATTCCTGGAAGCGCTGGAATTGATGCCAGTCAAGCGGCTGCAGATGTTTATTTTTGTAAAACAGCGCGAGCAGTCGTCAGCGGAGCATCAGACGGCCTCACCTCGCTCGCGCGGCGGCGTGCGATTCTCACATTAGCGTTTGTCAACGAGGCAGATTGATGACCCGATTCCAACGCTCTCCTGTGGAGGAAATGATCAGACGCCCCCTCGCTGGGTCCCAGCGCAGCGGTGATTCATGCGCTCAGGGTTCAGCAAGGAAGGGCCTCAGAGGTGCATGGAAAATGTTCCCTGCTGCATGAAACAGGCTGCAGTTACTGCGGTCGGCACTAGTGGTCAGTGCAGCGGGAGTTCACAGCAGAAGTTTGGATGCTTGCAGCGTACGGTCATAGAAAAGCTCTGATGTCAACACTTGTAAAGTCAGAGCCTCGGTGTGTGCAGCTGTTTACGACTTGTCTCGTGGAAACAGGGATTTTAAACATCTGCATGTCTGTAATGAGCTGAGGGAACTTGTCTATTGAGCCTTTTTTCTTTCTCTTTTTTGAACTAAATCTTCAAATGAATCTTTTCCAAAGTCTTTGATAGAAACCGTCGATGCTGAACACGAACAATGTGATACATCATGTTCATTTTCTTTCCCCGTCCTTTGTTAAAGGTCAGCATTAATACCTTCCTTGGGCTCTTTCTGAAACAGTCTCCTAGCAACCTGCTGCGGTTCTTCGACTGTCCTTATTCAAAGTCATTATGTGAAGGAGGTGCCCACAGGTTTCCCACTCTTCTTTGAGTTAAAGTGTCTGTCATGTCAAAGAAGCAATAAAAGGACCATCGTTTATTGAACTGATTCTTTCCATAGACTGCGTCGATCCCAACAGATCACCTTGTTTTGGTATAAGTGAAATCTGAATTTATGGGACCGGATCGTTGAATTTTTTCCATTTCTCTTGGCAGAAATAGTATTATAGTAATAGTTAACGATATTTGTAATAATAGTGGTAATAATAATAATAATGATGACAATACCAATTGTATCATTAATACCAGTAAAAACTTTTTTCCCATTCAGCAGATTTTATAGAATATTTCCTACACATAATGTTGTGAGTAAAAGTAAATCATCACCTTATGTTTTTGAGCAGCACATGAATAAAGGTCATGGGTTCACTCGTGTCCCTGGTTTAGTCTAAATGTCCGGGCCTGTCGTCAGATGTGTGTTTGTGTGATAGCAGCCCCTCCTCTCCCTCCTTCACTGCCTCTGTTGAAAGTTTAATAAGCCCTTTTGAGGACAACCAGGCTCTCCGTGTTTTTAGCGTTAGCCTCCTCGTCGCTCACGACCCATGTGCGTTTCGCATGCTCTCCATCTCAACGGTAAATGATTCAGTACTACATGATCAAAGTCGTTCGGAAGACCCGGTCTGCGGTTGCAGGTTTGCCCGGGAGCCGGCACTCGCTCTCGTGCTGCCCGGCACGCTCCGCCGTTTCCACGACATCCACACGCTCCGCCGGCTGAAACTCAATTTGCGGATTAACCTCGGATTTACAACTTGGACTGTGGCACCTGCTGAGGGAGCGTCTGAGCGATAGCAGCTCGCATTTGAAGAAATCATTAACAATTAACAGGAGAGTAAGGGATGACTCCAAATGGTTGCAGAGCAGCACGGAAGCGGCAACAGCAGCTGAAATAGTAATGTGTTTTCCTGTGTAGCTGTCAGCTCTCTTATCTCATATCCTTTGAGTGGCGAAGACTTGACGTGGGATTCCGACAATGTGCACCGTGTTCACTTCCCGCTCTCAGACACAGTTAATGGGAAAATCCATCAGATTTCACATACGTTATTCCACGTTGGCACTGGGTTCTTTGAAAAGCGTTTGCCTCATATGTGTAGAATGAGAAGTTGGGTGTCTGGGATGACAGCATGTAAAGCTCCGCTCTGTGGATGGAGGCTGTGTTCAGTCTGTCTCTTTGAAGAGAAGGAAGCGAATAAAAAAAATGTTAACAAAAAAATCAGGATGAGCCTTGAATCATTTGAGATTCAGCGTAGCGCCGAACAATCCACAGGTTAAAAGGTCAGCAGGTCATAAATCTTTGTATTTGGTCTTTTCTCCACGCTCACCTGACTCTTCCGATCGGCTCATGTTTTATACATGTCAGCCTTCGCACTGCGTCTCCATCTCGCATGTTCCCCAGGCACACGCAGAGGAACTGCACAGATCTATGTTTCTGTCTGTGTCAGATGTTTTCTCCAGGGCAGAGTTTGGACAGCCGGGTGATTTAGGATATGAAGGAGAGAGACGTTGGGTCCTTGAACGCCGTCTCCGCTGAAAGACTAAGCAGAATGTTTGACCTGTGAGGAATTTAGATTTCACCAGCTCTTCTTTAGACTGTTTAATGTAGAGATTCACCGTCCTCTTGAACTCGCCGCGTTAAGCCTTTAATCATTTGATGAAACACCTTTGAAAATTGTGACGTAGGCACAATTACTCAACGTTTCACCCTGTAGAGCAGGGGTGTCAAACAGACGTCCCGCGGGCCAGAAGGGACCCGCCGGAGTTTCCAATCTGGCCAAATTACCAAAAAGACATAAAATGCAATTTTTCAAAAAGTAAATGTGAACATGTTCTCATTTTACTTTTTTGCACTAAAACAAAGGGAACAATTGGAGTTGTCATGTAAAAGTTATTATGCTGTGATTTGTCTCGTCCGGCCCACTTGAGATCAAATTGGGTCGCACATGGCCCCTGAACTCAAATGAGTTTGACACTCCTGTAATATATAATATCTCCCAACGGGAAAGTCAGTGTCTGATTGATAATAGGTCGTCACACTGATATTTGCACACTGAACTGCTGCGCTGTCTGTGGCTCTGTAATGATACGTGAGTTTATACTTCAGGGGATGAGGTTAAATATAATGGAATGGTGCGGCACAGCTGACGATGTAGAACAGCTCCTTTTAAAGGTCAGCATCGCCATGACGAACCCGATACCGGTCCCGATGATGCACCGGGAGTGAACTCTGTGCCAAACACTCGTTGCGATGAATAGTCATTTTTGCGTTAGCTGTGTGTTAGCATGGTTAGATTAGCTCGAATGTGTTTAAAAACAAGTCGCGGGCAGTGGACGGGATCTCTGAGGCAGGAAGTTAGTGTTTAGTTGACATTTTGAAGTTGAATAAAAAAAAAATATATATATATATATATATTTGCAAACATGAGGTTTCAGGGGTGAGGCCATCTCTGAAGCTGCGGCTCCAGCGCGATGTAGCCGGGCTGCAGCTGCAGTGGCCAGGATGGAAAAGCAGTGAACTGGTGACAGGGTCGTTGGAGGGCTGAGGATCAGTGAGGCTCGTGGGGAGGGAACTCTTCACTGTGTCGTGTGTGTGATCCACTGGCAGAGCTGCTGAGGCTCACGCTGCTGTAAAGGGTCACGCTGCGTTAACAGCACACAATGCATCACAGTCAGGCGGGTCAGGGTGCTCATACCTGACCCTGACCCCGACCCCGACCCCGACCCCGAACCTGACCCGTGTCCGCTGCTGTCATCGGGTATTTCATGTTGTTAGTGAATAAGGGAAATGAAATGATGAGGCATTTGAACCCACTTTATTTGACTATGAAACGATTCATCGAAATTGGCACCTTGACTCGTTTTACTTTTACATAGATCGTCAGTGGGAGTTTGTGCCTGACTTGGAGATTCTCTCGTGTTCAAGGTGAGGTATATCATTTTGACTGATAATTTATGTTGAAGTCATGCAGGAGGCGCAGCTGGAGCAAGTCCGACGTTTTGAGGAAAAAGATGAATCTAGAAGTAAAAAAATAATGCTTTTTACTATAATATATGGATACATCATGACTTATGACATGATAGGATGTGTCAAGTAAACCCAGAGTGCAGATCTCTATCAGCGTGGGATGGACAATGTTTTTTATTTCAGATTATAGAATTTTAATGGTGTTCTCATGCATACACACACACACACACAGACTTTAGGCCTTTTATGTTATGATTTGCATCTGCAGCAGAGCTCACACTGTGGAATGCTTTCATAGTGTCGGCAACCTCAAAATTATATATTACCGTTTGGCTGTTGTTTTTGGCCGCGTGTGCATGCGCTCGCAAAACCATCAGCCCCGAGGCCAGGATCCCAAAGCAGATAAGGGATGAAGAATAGATGGCATTCTTAGCTCTCGAGCCTCACGCACATGTTTTTATTTTTACCTCCTGACTCCTCGGGAGCCATCTGTTCAAACATTTAAAGAATACCTTGCTCTCGCCAGCCAGCCAGCCAGAGAGAGAGAGTGGGGCGGCTTGACCAGCAAACATTACCAATGTGCTGTCGAATAAATAAATATAGCTCCCTGAAACGAGGGCTAAGAGATTTGTCGGGGGTTTAAAAAAAAAGAATAAAAAAAAAACGGGGAAATAAAAGTCAAATACTGCTACTAGAAATTTCATCTGGACGCTGTGTCGGAACACACAGAGCAGATGCCATGATATCCGCTGGATGGTCCGAGCTGCAGAATTGACTTATTGGTAAGCCCCGCCCCCTTGGCCCAGTCGGACAAACAATCGGTCGGCTGTCCAACACTAACTCTGGCGGGATGCTGTGTACAGATATTATGGAAACAGAAGGATCTTATTCCACACAGAAGCCATCAACAGGGTCTTTTCTGCGCCGTGGAGGGATACGTTCCCGTTTCACGTTGCGCTAAGCTGTGTGGTCTGCCACGCAGTTTACGCCATAGAAGACATGTTCCTTTGTTTAAATGAGGTTTAGCCAATATAATCAAACAAACTTCACTCTCTCGCCTCTCGGGATCTCTCGTGGACTCACCCTGTGGACACCGTCTCAGCGTTTTTCAGCACTTGAACGTGACAAATGTCTCTGAATCCAAAACACAACAGAAGTGTTCCATGTGTTTCTACGGAGCAACAGGAGCCGGGCGTGCCCAGTGTATTGTGGTGCTGCAAGGAATGCGATTGGCCCCCGATGCTCGAGGGCGGGACTTAGCCATGGGTCAATTCACATTTGTCCGACTGAAGCAGCGGAAGTGATCATCGTCCTGCCGCTCTGTCTCGGCTGCACATGTTTGTGGGGAACAGCTTGTTCTTGGCGTCGAGTCTCGGGACCAGTTGTGACTTTCAGACTGTGAAGGGAAGTTCGATCGCATTAAAATAAGCGAGTCATTCAGTTCACCCTCTCCGAGGATCTGACTGCGAATTACAAACCACTTAATCACACTTTAGTGCCTTTCTATTCAATAGGTCAGAGATGTATAAGGTAAAGTAGAATAAGAGCTCCGGAGTCAAATTATCTTTGTTATTCAGATACGAGCGAGCTGCTCATGTTCTGAAGAATGTTATCGGGTTTTAAAACTCTCTCTCTCTCTCTCTCTCTCTCTCTCTCTCTCTCTCTAATCGTCTTTCTTAAGCAGATGGGAGTTTTGTTTTTTCACAAAAAGCCAAATTGTGACGCTGAGTGCCTCCCTCAAGACCTCCCCGCCATTTTCTGAGAAAGCCTCTTGAATAGATCCCGACGAGCCATCACTTACCATTCCTCACCCCCGCCCCACCCCAGCCGTGTTTATTTCTGTTTACAGCAGTTAATACAATTATTCCCAGTCGTGACCTATTTAAGCAGTTCATGCTACCAGCCATTAGCATTCAGCGAGTCTAAAAAGTCGGCGCATTGATGGATCTGAGAGAGGAGGTTGTGTTTTATGGCGCGCGCGTAGGTGGAGGTTCAGAGGCCTCGTGTTTGTCTTCATTTAACTGATTTTCTGTTGCCATAGGAGCTGGCCTCTTTTTTTTTCTGCCATGAAAGTGCAGCACTTCACAGCGCACTGTTTGGATTCAGATCTGCAAGAGGGTGTCGGGGGAGTTGTCCAGGATTTTACACTTATCATTGCCTCCATTAGATGACTCGTAGCTCACTTTGCAGACAGAGAGAGACGAGCGGTTCAGAACGTCTCTATCACTGCAGAGCCATTCATGAGGCGCAGTGATGTGGATTTTACACGTGCTTCAAAAACACCTTGCATGTTCTGCAGCATGTCGGGGATGAATGTTCTGCGGTGAGACCAAAGTGCAAATGCAGGATTTGTTCGCTTTGTCGTCCCTGTGCCTTGATTCTTTTCTTTTTTTTTTTTTTCTCCAAGATTTCCTAAGCTCTTTTGTTGCTTCTGATTTATGGCTCCACCCGGGAAGAGTTCAAAGACTTCTTTAGTAAATCAGCCAGAAAAGAGAGAAGTCAGCAGACCAGTTTGGATACAAGCCATTCACTGCCCTCTCCCCGCTGCTTTGGACCTTTCCACCGAGCCAGTCAGTCATATAACTCACACATGTCCCCGCAGGACCCCGGAGGTCAGCGCCGCCCACACCTTTTTTTCTGTCTGCTGCAGCTCAGCACCTCATGAAACCAGCTCACACATCATCACATCAGCAATCAGTGGATCACGTCAACCAGGTGTGACTGCTTTTCTTTTTTTTTTCCCTCTCCCATTTCATCTCGAGCCACGTCTTGTGCGCGACTTCAGTTGTTTGTCTTTAGTGGAGCTCTTAAGGCTGATCTCATCCATCAGCAGTAACCGTGGCAACCAGACTTGTGCATATAGCGACGGGAGCGACGCAGCTGTCAGTCGATGGGGTCACCGGTGTCTCAGTGAGAGGACACATGTATTTACTTTGTGGAGGAGAAGGAGGAGAAGTCGTCGTCTCTGGGTGGGTAAACATGTTGTGATATAGTCGGGGCCATATGAGGATACGTGGGTTTTTCCCTTTTAAGGGAACGGCTTCAAATTTAAGGGATCGCTGGCGAAGTTGTTGACCGCTCATCATTCACATCCTCTATGCATTGAGCATAAATAAAAGGCTGCAGTGGAGACATGTGGATCTCGTGAACATTTTTTCCAACAGCTTCCAAGATTTTCATCACACGTCGGTCGAGCTTATGTTTCTCAAGCTATTATTAGTGGCAGGGCAGGAACCTCAAAAACCTGTCAGGCCACTTCAGCTAATAATAAATCCCCTCATGGCTGATTACCTCAGCCGTTTACCCGTGGCTATCGAAACAAAACCTTTCACGAACAAGTTCATAAGGATAGAAATCATATATTTGAAAAAATGCTCGAAGGTTCGTGGTGTAGCATATATACACTCTGGTTTTTATAGACGCAGTAAAACATTAGCATGTTAATTATTTTACCTGAGTTTTACATAATGCACCTTTAAGTAGAGAAGGTAAAGTTAGACAATATAAATGGCTAATAGGACAGGTCACATAAGACGAGAATCATCAACTGGAGGCCTGTGGGCCACATGTGGCCCCCCAATGCTTTCCTTCTGGCCCCCAAGCGACTACTTAGACATGAGTGAGCAAAAATGACTAAAATGATAGAAGACTAAGAGAATATAGAAAAGAATAGAGTTGAAGAGAATGGAAGAACGTAGGGCAGAACAGAATAGAATAGAGTGGAATGCGGTACAATAGAATGAAATAGAATAGTGTAGAATCAAACGCCTTTCTAGAAACAAATCAAATATTCAAGAAATTTCAAAAAGAGAAAGGTTCGGAAGAGAAGTTTTGAAAAAAAGTCATAAAAGTCGCTTCATGTCATAAATTAAAACTGTCTGAGACAAAACATTGGAGCAAACTGAACGACTGTAAATTCCTCTGTAGACACACATGTGGACGTGTCGACCTAAAGAATACGTTTACTTTCCAAAATGAGTTCACTGCCTCGTCCACGGAAACTGAATTTGCTGCGATGAGGAAACCTGGCGGAGATTTACTGCTCCTTGCACGTCACCTGTCTGCAGACCGTGTCTCACTCTCACGCCAACACAAGGTAAAGAAACAGACATGTAGCAACAACGTCTTCCTCCTGCCATCTACGGAAACTCATTTTTCGAGTGACGAGAACATTCCGCGGCAAGAACGGCAGCAACGCTCGGCCCCTCCGCCGCCGATGGAGCGGAACCAGAGCGCGGCCTCGCTCAAGTGGGGGAGCAGCTCGATTTGGCTGATGATGTCACCGCGACCTCAAGATCGTTCCGAAGACACGTCGACTGCGTGTTTGCGATAAAGATCTTCTCCTGCGATGCGATCCATCCCCTTCACACAAAAATGCGAGCATAGGGTCCCTTTTGAAAAAGTGGGTCAATGGAGCTATTTTTAGTCGCCACCGCACGCCCCCTTTTTATAAACAAGCAAAAGACACAAATTCAGAGGGAAACCTCAGCCTGCCTCCATGAACAAATGCTCTGGGGGAGAATCAAGGTGCTCAACTCGTGGGTAAGTGGGGTGAACTGTTTATCCGGTTTCAAACTTCACCTCCCTGTGGAGATGAGAGGCAGCGTGAGGGCATGAAATGGCTGGGGTGGGCTTCCTGAGGGGAGGGGCTGTGATAAACTGGGGACTTGTGAGATTTGTAGGGCTCTCTGTTCTAAAGTGGGCTTCGTTTTCATCATCTCGCAGTGGCTGCGCCTCGCGTGGCTACCTTGTTGTAATTCCGCCTCATTCTCTGGCTTCCCACTCTCGTGCTGCCTTTCATTTCCCAAAGACGCCACATGAAGCGGGCGCGTTCGCTGCCTTCTGCCGCGTTAGAAGTGACGCGGTGGGCGATGATGTGATGGAGGCGTCTACCAGAGACAACATCCTCACACGCACCGTACCGGGGGTTTTTAATGTTCTCGCAATTGCACGCGAAAGAAAGTTTGTCAACCAAACAGAGCGTGAAGTGGCATACGTTATAAACTCCCCCCCTCCCCCCTCCCCCCCGCCCGCCCCCGATGAGAAGTGAAGGATATGAACAATGAGATTTTGGGCAGGCCTGCTTTCGGGATCTTGCGCCGCTAACGATGGCGGCGGAGCGGAGCGGAGAGTAGCTGCTCGTCTTGCAATCAAGCCCAATGAATCACATGAGGCTGCTCGGCCCCAAACAAACAGGCAAGAGGACGCCAGTGGAGCAGAAAGAGATTCGGCGGCAGAGCAGAAAATGCACTGTATTCCTACAGGCATTGCATGACAAATCTGTGAACTTCTGCTCAGCAGAGGTGGAGCATTGTTTGTAGGGATTCCTGAACGGCTCTTTCACCCCAAACAAACCGCAGAAATAGTCAATTATAGCACAGTTTTGCTTTGATGTCAAATTAAGGCAAATTCAGCCCGGAGGAAAGCGTCGACACTTTGCACAGAAGGCTTTTCTCTCCTGGACTCAGTGTGGATATTTCCCACAGGACATGTGACACCTCTGCACTGGCAGGGAAAACAATGAGGCCGTTAGTTACCAAAGGGGAAATCACTGTTGTTGTTGTTGTTGTTGTTGTTGTTGTTGCGGCAGCAGAGCGCTTATGAGCAAACACCAGCTTCATCCATCCAGTCAGACGTTCTATGTTTCCAGGAACCCGCGCTGATGTTTCTCACCTGGAGTGAAACGCCGGCGATGTCACAGCCAGTCAATCTCACAACTCCGATGAGAAGTGAGCGGAAGTTAAAGGTGCGGTGTGTCATTTTTGTGACTTCTAAAAATGTGTCACAAAACAATAACATACCGACATTTTCTTGAATTCATCATGATTAAATGGTTTATTTTTTCCCCACTCCCCTTAAACGAGCCCATTAATGTATGTTTACATGAGCAGCGGGGCCTCTCTATGGGGGCCGCCATGTTTTCACAGTAGCCCAGAGTGGACGTAATTCGCCTCATTTGACTTTTAATGACGATTGAAGTCGACCATAGGTTCTCCTGCGTGTTCAGAGGGGTGGGGGTGAAGTGATGGACACAACATGCAACTTCACCCCTAGAGGTCACCAAATCGAACACGCTGCACCTTTGAATTTCTTTCTAAAAACGCTGCTGGTCGTTGTTTTGAAGAGAGTGTGAAAACGAGAGTTTCTAGAGGTTACGCAACATCAAATGAGCAAGGGCACTGGCAAGGCTGAAAATATACTGCCTTGCTAAAAGGCAGCAGTTAAGAATAAATGTGTTACTTGCCATCCTTAATTCATCAGCTCCAATCTGGCTTCCGTCCTCCTGCTGGTGCCACATATCAAAGCCGTCACTTTTCGGCTTCTCCTCAGTGCCACTCACACAGCTGACGAGCTCACGGCTTCTCACAGGAGTCTGAAAGGCTGCAGTTTATGAGCAATCAGGTGAAATGTGATCGGTGTTTCCTGCAGCGTGGACGGGACCGAGTGGGAGCAGTCAGAGTGTCCGCGGTGACACACCATGTCGCAGGGAAACATTGCGGATTGGTAATGACACGCGCCAGGAGGCTCTGTCTGTTTTACAGTCAGAGGTGACGTGAGGAGGATGAGACAGAATCAGGATGAGGAGGAAAGGAAGGAAGGAAGGAAAGGAAAGGAAGGGGGCAACGGCGCGTTGGAATGAGTTCATGCTCACAGGTGTTCTCTGTGAAATGGAATGATTTGGTGTGTATGCTCATCCTGTCGTATTAAAGGTGCAACGTGTAAGATTTGTCGACATCTAGAGGTGAAGCTGTAGCCATTACCTCACCCTCACCCCTCTGAGCCTGCAGGATGAAGAGGTTTCTTGCGTCCACTCTGGGCTACTGTAAAAACATGGCGGCCCCCGCAGAGAGGCCTCAGATGAGGGTAATGGAAGGAAAACGCATTCAGGTGATCGTGAATTCATGAAAATGTCAGTATGTCATCGTTTTGATATCTTTTTAGAGGTGGCAAAAATGACCGAAATCCTACACACTGCACCTTTTTAACTGACGACAGACACACGCTGGCTGCTGATGTGAAGGATGTGTTGGTCGGTCAAAGTTGCACATCAACACACTTTTGATATGAAGGTTCATAGTTCATGCAGAAAAGCTTGATACCGCCGATACCGAGCTCATTAGGCAAAGCAGCGGTAATTAACCGTGCAAACGCTGTCGCCTGGAAACCGCCTGTGCACAACACAACGACAATACCATGAGAGGACACTGGGCAGCGTATCAATGCACCACCACACTTTGAGGCCCATCTCCTTCCATTCATACCGCTTCTTTATTACATGTTGTGATGACACATGGGGCATGTGAGAACTCTCTCCATGGCCCTGCTCACCTCTTCCTCAGCTGCTGCTGCTGCTGCTGCCGCTGCCGCATCATGACTGGAACAACACTGCCACTCAGTGGTCGCATTGTCTCTCTCCCTCTGGAGAGACCCAGTGAATAAGGTCGGATGAAGCACAGTTCACACAGCCCTCAGCCGCGACCCATCTGATCTGCTCCACGACTGAACTCGTGCGGGGTCACTTGAAGTTTAGAGCCACAGAGGAGACGTTGTATGGAATGATCATGCTTAGGTTTTTATAGACGTGGATAGTCAACTGACTGTGCACATTGTTATTTCCATGAGTCCAAAACAGAGGTGTGTACTAACTAATCTGAGTTCAGGGGCCACATGGGGCCAAAGTTGATCTCAGATGAGCCGGACCAGTAAAATCACAGCACAGTGACTTATAAACATGCGGTTTCTTCTCTAAGTGGCAATGAATATTTCACACTGCGCCTTTCCCATGGTCTGCTCCCATGAGTGTTGTACTTGGCCGTACTGATTGTTTTTTATTGTGTTGCGATATAGTTCAGTATTAAACACACTTTGTGTATATGTCAGTGTCATACTTGACCTCACACATGACTTTTAAATATGAGTTTGAATGGATGATGTAAACTGCGCCAGTAAAAGCCTGTATGAATTCAAACCACTCACTTTTCGGTGATTGTGCATTCATCGGCGAGTGTAATGTTATTTCTATGTGTCATTTCTATTTAAAGAAACATAAATAATTTCAGCTAAATCTGACCCACTGACCTCTACGTGAACCATACATTTCTCAGAATGAAAAAAGACTGGCGTGTAAAGTTTTCCCGCCTGAAATAAAGTCACATTTCCCCCGTTGCTGTTTATAAACCGGAGTTCACATGCCACGGGTAAACACGAGCTCGTGAGCCACAAACTACTCATGTGCGCCTCTGTCTCAGACGTGGACACGGAGGGTCAGGGCCTCGAACCTCTAATGTTTGAGAGATGACGACCCCCGTGTCACGCTGATTTATGTGTGCGCCATCAGTCTGAGGCTCAGCAGGCAGCCAGCACGCTCCTGCTGCTCCTCCCCACGGTTGACCTGAAGCGTCCCCGTGCATGTGAACCACACCTGGCGGGTTCGGGGTCTGGGCCTGATGGTCACAACAGCCAAGGTCAAGTGAAACCGTTGTCTGCAGTCATCTGGAAATGGAGCCTCTGGCTCATAAACACGACGGTCAGCTTGCGGTCAGTGTGCGCACTGCTCCCACGCCACATCATTGTCAACTGGAGCCCACATCCAGTGGTCCTCAGATGCACTTAACTGTCCAGAGGAGTTAGGGCCCAATCAGTCGCGATGTAAAAGTGAACTGCAGCCACACACACGCACACAAAAAAGGGAATGATTAAGGCAGGTTCCATACGTTATCCTTGGTATAAATTCATTCCCTTGTATTGTACGTCCTGTCATACCACCTCTGATCTGTCAATTAAAGGTGCAGTGTGTAAGACTTGGTGACATCTAGAGGTCGAGCTGCGTATTGTATCCATCACCCGGCCTCGGATGGGAAGGGTAAGGTGGATACAGCATGCTCCTCCGCCAATAGATGTCGCCAAATCTTACACACTGTACCTTTTATAGGCTCATTCAAGGATAATGGGGGAAAAATGTTTAGGTGATTGTAAATTCATGAAAATGTCAGTTTGTCATTGTTTTGTGACATTTTTTTTAGAA
The DNA here is from genome assembly GCA_016785325.1 of Chascanopsetta lugubris. NCBI lineage: Eukaryota > Metazoa > Chordata > Actinopteri > Pleuronectiformes > Bothidae > Chascanopsetta > Chascanopsetta lugubris. Next base: position 98,564 of record JAFBJT010064241.1, on the reverse strand, counting down.
GTGACAAAAATGACCGAAATCTCACACACTGAACCTTTTTAAAGCTGACAAATGGAGGACGGCCCCCCGTTCACTCCCCTTTGCTGAGCTCAAACACTGAAGTTTAGGAGTTTTCCAGCTCATCAAGCTTCTGCTGAGTTAATGAACCCTCATGGCCCAGCCCCTACGCTCTGGTCTGAGCATTACTCATGGGCTAAGCAGAGGAAAGAGAAGCTGGCAGTGTTGCTACACGCCTGAGCAAACCCCTGCACACACACACACATGCACGCACACACACACACGCACACACACACACACACACACACAGATCATGACTGTGGGACTTCCGAGGTCACAGAGGTCTCAGTAACATCTGCCGATCCCATGTGATATCCCAGGAGAGTGAAATCAGGCATGGCTGTGATATGGATAAACAAACACAAACGTGCTGGGACATAATTGAATTACTTCCATCCAGCAAGAATATCGAAGATGAAGGGCGGATGCCCGCGGACATGTTTGTGTGTACGTTCGAGCTGTAAAGTCAAACTGATGGCGTCGCACTGAGAGGACTCATCTGGCCCAGATTCACGCGTGATGTTTTCCAACACAAAACCATCGTGGCCACAGCCACTTTATATTTAACTTTTTTCCATCATTCTTTTGAAAAAGTTGAGCAGACTAATACACAGTATTTGTTTTTTTTTGTTTTTTGCTTTAAAGGTGCAGTGTGTACGATTCTTTGTCACTTCAACAAAATAACAACGTACTGACATTAGTCACCTGTAAATGTAGACACGACCGAACCACCTGATTGATACCACAACCAACTATTATAGCAAACAAGGACACATTTTAAATTTGTCGTCCGGTAACGACTGAGGATGCATTCACACCAGTCTCGTTCAATCCGGTAGAACGGAACCAGATTGTGGTCCTGTAGAGAGTCCTGCTTTCACATCACTTCCAAATGAACTCTGGAGCAGTTCATCGCTGGAGTGGACTCCATCCGCACAGATCGCAGGAAGAGTAGCCTTTATTTTAATCAACTCTCCCAATGTTTACCTCATTGTTTCAAAGAGGCCGTGGTGGGACCTCGTCACAACCTGTCAGAACATTTTTCTTTTCTCTTTAAACTCATGTATTAATCAATTGTTTGGTCTTATATGCGCTGTCAGCTATGGTAAATACTCCAGATCAGTTCCAGCATGAATATAATCTGCAGATGCATCATGATGTAGACCCGGGGGGGACAGTGCCAGACACAGGGGACCCCCACTGTCCCCTGTGGTGACTGCAACATAGGAAACGTTGTGCACAGGACACACGCACTAAGAAGCAGCCAAAGTCATCTCGATGGAACTTATGAGTGAACACTGAGACTGTCATGTACAAACTTCATTATGACACTTTCATTTCCATGTTAGCAGAAGTCTGTCCCCTGATGCAGACATCGGCATGTAGCTACTGCTGTTGTTCCCTCTGGTGTCTGGTTGCAACCCAAACACACCACTACACATGCACTTCCTGTGGCCCATTAAAGATGATTAAGAGAAATAACATTTGCATGAGAATCTTGCGTCGTATACCTTTTTTTTTTTAAAATATCGATAAAAGCAACTTGAAATGATGATGTATCAAGTGGGTCATCTGGGGCTTTGTTCTGATTTGGCTGAATCTCAGTGGTTGTTCAGCATAAATGTTGCATGTGCAGCCGGGTATTTATACCTCATGCATGACATGTTACCATAAAGGAGGAAACACATGAAACAATGTGGGATCAACTTGTACATATGCAAGATAACATGACATCACTGGTGAATATTAACTGTGCTTATCTACAAAGCAGAGCATCTGCTGCCTTTCTCAGGATGCCATGATAATGCTCCACATGCACCGCGTTTTTCATCTAAAACATCCAGTGGAAATATGACATGTATTATTTAACCTATTATTTATTCATGATAAATTCCATCTGTGATAAACATGTATGTCTGTGGAGAGCACCGAAAAAAAACCGAGCGGGGAGACGGAGGCAGAAACGTAAGGAGATGCACAGCGAAGCGCTTACAGCTTGGCAGCCGTCGACAATTCCAGTTATGCAGTGTGTTGATTACTTGGCCTAGATACAACAATATGGATTATTCTTATCCGCACTTCTGCGAATGATGTGATGCATCACGGGGCAAAGGCTTTTTAAGTTCACTGATTTACTTAAAGTGCGTTGCAGCACGAATCGAATGCTCCGATACTGTCACGCTGAGGCATCTCCATCTAATGACGCTGTGTGATTCAATTAAGCCCCCGTCTTCAGTTAAGGAGGACCACAACCAAATCCCAGCCACCTGCACCGTTGCATCAATTTGAGCCGCGGCAAAACGAAAGAAAATCATTATCAACTCATCACTAAAGCAAAGAGATGGGGACTGATTAGATGTAATTACCCCCATTGCAGCCTTAAACACTCCCCCCCCTCCCCCCGCCCCCATAAGAGGATGTGGACTGAAAGCTGCCGGCCAGTCACGCCACACTAAAGAGCATGGAAATCTCCGCCTGCAGTATGTGGGAGTAGTTAAGCAGCCACGCAGAAAGAATGCCTTTAGAAATCTGTCCGCATGTCTTCGACGGCGGCAGATTACAACTGGATTGGTTTTTAAACTTCCGTCAAGGCGCCGGATGAACTCCCCGACGGAGCTGTGATTGGGAGCGAGGGGCTGCACCGCATGCCATGTCGGGATACATTAGCACAAACCGGGATTGACGTTTAAATGCCGATGCTATTCAAGGATTTGTGGGTGGTAAAAGTCTTGTTTGCTTTCAATGATCTGCTTCATCCCACAATTGCTTGATTGTGTCATTGTCCGGTGGAATGGCGGTGATGCCATTCACTGGTATTTTAGGAAAAGATGTCAAGAGCAGGAACATAATCTTGGAATTCAAAGCCAGCCAACGCTTACATAAACAGTATAAATAGTGTATTGCACAAATCTCTAAGGTTCATCTCGGCAGCAGTTTAGTGCTCATATTCAGCGAGGATTAAAATTCAACCCAAAAAAAGTTATTATACCTCCGCGGTGTTTGGAGCCGTGATTGAAATAAGCATCACCCATGGACCAGTCATTTTATAGATCTGACAGGAAGTGTGGAGGAAAGGTCAAACATATCCTGTGTGAAAGCTAGGTGTTCAGATTTAACATCAGTCTGCTCTTTCACTTTTTTCTAAAGGCTTTTTTTACACCAACAACAAAAATAATCATCATATTTTTTGTTTGTTTGTTTCAAGTTGGGACTTAGAGCTATTATTATTATTGTTCTTCTTCTTCTTCCTCTTATTATTATTATTATTATTATTATTATTATTATTATTATTGTTCTTCTTCTTCCTCTTATTATTATTATTATTATTATTATTATTATTATTATTCGAATTGTTGGTATTGTTGTTGGCCTTGTGACCCGGTTGTGTTGACGTGCAGCAGGTCACGCCCTCTGACATCACACTCGCACGCGCTCGCACGCTCGCGCGCACACACACACACGGGAATAGGGAACCAGGAAGTGATGCACCTGTCGCTCCCTCCAACAAACTTTTAATTCCTCTTACCTTGATTCAAAGTTGGTGAGTAAATCTAGTCCGGAACTTTTGAGAAAAAAAAATGTGTCGAACTTTACGAGTTTTAGACGCATCTTTATTATCAGTTTCGTTTCTGAGGAACTTCGAGACTGAGACGGAAGGGATGTGAAAACCTCCGGGTTGACTTGTTTCCCTCCTCGGCTACACAACTCTTCACCCGTGTTGTGTGTGTGCGTGCGTGTGTGTGCGTGTGTGTGTGTTGGCTCGCAGGTGAAGTGAGGCTCCATCATGTCAGAGGCTGAGGGGAATACGGCGGCTAGCGACGCGCTCCAGCCGCCGGTCAACTCCTCCTCCAGCGGCCCGGAGGACGGTCAACCTGCTGCCCCGGCAGAGAGCACTGAGAAGCGGCCAGCAGCAGCAGCAGCAGCAGCAGCATCCGCCGGAGGAGCAGCGTCTCTCTCCGCCAAATTGGATTACGTCTCTGTAAATTCATCTCCTGATCAATTCAAACGGAGAAAGTTCTTCGTGCTGAGGGTAAATTTTTTTTTGTGGAAAATATAAACAGCTCAAATGTCTCTGAAATCCCTTACAGTACTAATGCAGGGTGTCATTATAAGTCAGTCCATTGGTTGTAAAACCAGAAGAACCAGTATATCCAGTGCACACTCTCCTATAGGCACCGTTTAAAGTTACTCTCACTCTAAAGAACAGATGAAAGAATCACTGTCATATTTAATTCATTCATCCACTTTATTTATGCCCTTTTACCTCCCACATTAGAGCCACCACGTCTTATATTCCTTTGCAAACTGTTACTGATTTTATTTTGACGGGACAAAGTGCAACATTACATTTCAACGTTTTATGTGACTTAATGTTTGTGTGGACATTTGGACGATTCATTAATCTATCGAGTATTTTCCAAATCATCGGACAAAAGGACTAAAAGCCACATTTTGAAGTACTGTGTTTTTTGACACTGCATTGTGCATTAAACAAAAATCTATGCTGCGCTTTAATCATATCTGATACCATTTTAATAATTGAGTAATGATCATGAATTGATTATTTGTGGCAGCCCTCAAAATGTTTCAGCTATGTTTTCCTTCAGTTTTTACTCTTACAACAAAAAGCTGTGACACACGCTATTCTGTAAGATCTGTATAAAATGAGTGAAATGTTTGGAAATGATGGATGGAAATGATTTTGCATCAATCTTACATACAGCAGCTTTAAAGACGTGTGAGTAGTGTAGTCACTGTGCTCCCTCTTCCAATCACCACAGAGGATATCGCGCCTTTTCATCCCTTATGACAAACCGTGATAAACGACTAATGGCTATACAAATAACATTTAACTGATTGATCACATTGCTTCCTGTTTGCAGTGTTACATCAGTCATCATGTGATGCCGTCCAGTAAAGTAAACTCCCACCTCAACTGTTAGTATTACTCAAGCTCTCCACCACCCAGTTGTCAGCTGTGAAATGAATGTTATCAGTGTGACAGATGAAGCAATGTTGGTAACAGGCTTGATGTAGTATATGACTGCACTATCACTATCACTGTCAGTCATTCGTCTCATGTTGCCAGGCCGACTCAGCACCAGGCTCTCAGACTGTAGGAGACCTCGGCGTGAACCCCTAATCTTTTTTCTTTTTTTTTTTACTTCTCCAACTTGGCGTAGAAATGAATCTGAAAGTTCAGGGATTGAAGGGAGGGCATATTGTAAAAAAAACAAAAACAAAAAAAAGTGACTGTGTTTGTATTGGTAGCCTTGGAAAATGGATGCTTCGAGTGTGTAATGCATTGTGTAGTGGTGCTCCCTCTCTGGTGTCTTCAAATACCTGAGTTACTCCGATTTCTGCATGGAAGCTCAGCTGCCTTCATTTACAGTCATTTTCACATGCCAAGGCTTCATGTTTTTGTTTATTGTCGCTCTGTTTGACACACAGAGGCGCTGACAGTTTGTTGGAGTACGGGTCCCAGCTGCGCCTCTGCCTCGAAGATTACCCCTTAAGCTTTCTGTGTACATATTGTGATTGTCACAATGGAAAATTAGAAAGTGACACCCGTGCATTTCTGTCTCCGCAGCCTGGCACTCTGAATCAGGCCATCAAAGACGTCGAAGCTCTGGTGGATAAAGAAGTAGATGGCAGCATTCACGGCATCTGGCTGATGGCAGAGTGAGTTCATGTTCGGCTTTGTGCTCATGTCGACACACAGTGTAACATGTGCAAAGGGAGAGGCTTCTATCTTTAATTGATTAGCCCTTATTCTGATCGCTTGTCTTTATTGGTGAAACATGTTTCACGACATGTAGCTCTGCAAAGCCTGTACATGTAGTATTGTTACGCAGTATATTAGCGTGCGATGCGTTGTCTATGAGATGCTGTGCAATATACATATACGTACATATTGATATTCAATTTCATACGTGAACCCCGCTGTTAAACAGATGAGCTTAACGCCAAACGACGGGAGAGAGCTTAACGCCAAACGACGGGAGAGAGCTGTATCGTAAAAGCAATGGATGATATTCTTACGGTCCACTCACTAGATTTCTCACTCTGCTCTCAGCGTCACGAGACAGCTCAGGCGAGTGCTCATAAATAGAACAATGAATTGTATTCAACGTAATGAATTGCTTCCTGCTGTTTAATAATAATGTAACTGCCTTTCTGCAGGTTATTTTTCTTGTGCAGCTGTGTTGTCCGACTCTTCACGTGGTGACTTGTAATGATTCCCGACAAGTAATGTTCCCGCACTTCAGAGGGAACTGAATCATATCCATACACTCCACCACCCACCCATTCACACGTACAGTTCATCAATGCGCCGCGCTGTCTCTATCAGGGACTGTCTCACGGTCAATGTTGGGTCAGTATCTTGCCCGAGGACACTCGGGTAGTTAGAGTGGGGGGAGACAGGGGTTAAATCGCTGACCATCTGGTTTTTGGACGACCCTCGATATCTCCCGAGTCTTGTTTGTAGCTTGGTTGTTGGTTTGTTTTTTCGATGCTGAAGGTTATTGGAGACTTAAAGTCATAAAGTCATCAGTCATATTGATGATGGTGAACATTAATACGACAACGCGAGGATCCTCCAATCAGAGTTTAGTTTGTATTATATCCAGTGGAGACGGAGGGATGAAGACATGCTGTACCTGCTGTAATCAGTTAGTCAGTTCTTGTAAAAGTAATTTTGTTTACAACAGGAGGTTTCAAGTGTAGGTCAGACTGATTCACAGACAGAGGAAGAGTTGAGGTGACTCCTTAAAGGTGCAGTGTGTAAGATTTGGTGACATCTGCTGGTGAAGTTGCATATTGTATCATCACCTTACCCTTTCCATTTCATGCAGGAGAACCCATGGTAGCCCTCGGTTGTCATTAAAGCTCGAAAGATGTTTAGTCCTTGTTAAGTCCACTCTGGGCTATTGTAAAAACATGGCGGCCCCCATAGGGTGGACCCGCTCCTGATGTAAATGTACATTAAAGACCTCATTTAAGGGTTATGTGAAAAGCAAGTTGTAGAGATGTTTCTATATACTTGTTTTCTAATCAAATTCGATAGAAGTTACAAAAAATCTTACACACTGCACCTTTAACTGGTGTCCTCAAAACGTTGATTGAAGATAATAGAGATACCAGGAGAAGCAGGGTCATCAAAGCTATCAGAAGGGTTAAATTGGACACGGTTATGATTGGTTCAGAGTATTTTTGCTGTTGTGGACTCGAGTTCATTCCAGACTGTGATGAAGAATTTCTGCTCTCAGTGCAGACTGAGGACGGGCTGTTTTCAGTCCTCCACATGTAGAATGTGCCTCGGTGCAGACGTGTGCGGCCTGAGCATCGTCAGATCCAGACGTCTTCATTAGTTAACCTTTCACTCAAACATCAGTGCCCTCATCAAACCCCAAGCTCCGGTTGTCAAAGCAGAGGTAGCGATCTGAGCGACTTCAGCGCCGAGGAAAACAAAGTCACTGCAGGACATTTACCAAGTGCATTTGCAGATGTCAGGTTGCATCACTCCTTGGACGAGCTTTCAGGAAACATCAGGGCGGCCCATGTGAGAATGAATAATACATCCCATTTATGCAGCCCTGGCCAACACACGTTAATGTTTGTCCTACATTTTGCCTGCAGTTATTGTTGTGGCAGCAGAAGCCGCTGCAGGACGCCTTGCATGAGAGAGAGAGAGAGAGAGAGAGTTCTATGGTAATTCTGTAACGCTACGGCTCGACATACCAGAGGGAGAACGATGACTAATGTTGGAGAAGCATGAAATCTAAGAATCTAAGAATCTGCCGTGTATCCTGGAGAGGTGAATCACTGCAGGCCTCCATGTTATGTGCTGTGTTTCCGTGTCAAGCATGAGCAGCAACAGCAGCAGCAGCAGCAGCAGCAGCAGCAGCAGCGTTTCATGCTACGCACAGGCTCTGTTAAAACCTCCGTTTCATAAAAGACGCCAACCAAGGTCGACGCTTTTTATTAGTACCGTCAAATCTCTTCACCGACACCTCTCCCATGAGGGGTTACTCAGTCAACTGTTGTCTTATTTTGGGCTTTGTTTTTTGTTTTGGCCCACGGCTGCCAGCAGCAGTCAAAAGTGTTTGAGTCGGAGTTGGCCACGTGCGCTCGGCTCAGTGGGCTGTAAGAAAGCGAGCCACACCAAGAGATTCCACGCCAAGATGAATTAGTTGTGTGTGCTCAGCGGCGAGGGAGGGGATCGGCGTGAAGC
>JAFBJT010064241.1:68357-90238 GCA_016785325.1 Chascanopsetta lugubris | reverse complement strand
ATACTATTGTGACATTTTTGGAAACACTTTGAGGGCATAGGAGAGAGCGCATTTGTTGCTTTGCAGGTGTTGTATGTTTACAGGAGTGTACACATAGGGCTGCACCGGCTGCGTGCGGTTCCTGGTATGATCACTCTATTTGCGCGAATTCACCCACGCATCCATTTTTTTTGGAAAATGCGAAAAGCTTATGACAAAAGATATTTCATCATCCATCCATCTGTCCATTCAACCATTCATCCATCCATGTGTAATGTCATTGCATCTGTATCTGTGTACCTGTAGGAGCCTAAGAACAATTTTAGTTATTTAATAACATCTTTCATGGTCAATTTTGTTTATTTGATAATAAAAATAATTTCGACAGATTTTCCATTTAAGATGCAATCTTAAATTATTCTAGATTATGGAATAAAATACCCATTATTCTGGCATGGCAAGGCTTGCTGGAGGCAGTGGAGTCACTCTCAGCTGACATTTAACATAAAGCTGCATTAAAGAGAGAGGTTTCGATTATTTATCCCAAATGTCTTCATTAATGTTAACTGGGGCAAACAGCAGTGTTGCTGGTACACTGTCATCACACAATTACAAAGGGGCTTATGTCCTGCTGTGTGTGACGGTTGAAACTGTTTCACACGGGTAAAGGTACGAATTAAATGTACAAATCAACCATTTTGAAAAATGACAATTGGCTGTAGATCCAACCGTAACATCCCCGTTTGTTTTCCAGGGTGGATCACTGGAACAATGAGAAGGAGCGTCTTGTCATCTTAACCGACAACTGTCTCCTCATCTTCAAGTATGACTTTGTCATGTTCAACTGTGACCAAGTGCAGAGGATCCCACTCAACTTCATGGATCGCATCGCCCACGGCACCTTCAGCTTCCCGAAGCACTCCATCCTCCGGTAGGTTCTCCGCCTCCGCGCTTCCTCCACCCCGCCGCTAAACTCCTCGTGAACCTGCTGCTTCTCAGAGGTTAAGATTTTGTCATTGATGATGACGAGGAGATAACCAGGAAACTTCTGACTCGCCTTAGCAGATACACATTCGCTGAACAGAGTGCGGAATGAAAGGGCTGTGTTACAGATAAAGTCTGAGAGCTCCAGTCTCATTTTCAGCAAGGCTGCTCAAGAATTTCTCTTTGTCGAGCAGCTAATTAAAAAATAAAAGCCTGACTTGGAGAATTACAAATATTAGCCCTAATTATCTGCTCCACACTCCAATTTGCTGCACAAAAGCACTATTCCCTCTGAAAAAGGCCCTTTGTCTGATGATTAGCCATGAAGCTCTGCCACTGTCACATTTCTGTCTCTTATTTTAAAGCATCCCCTCATACAACACCTCTTTATGTAACCAATGTATTGAGAAGTTCCAATGCGTCATGAAAAATGCAACGGGGGGGGGGGACGGGACATTTTTTTCATTGAATTTCAAAGATTGCGAGAGTATGAATGATTCACTAAAAAGACGTCGCAGTGGCTTGTATTGTGGGTGAAAACAGTGACAGGAAGCTGAGGGCAGCGATCACAGGGCTGCGCGGCGGTGAGGGGGGTGCGTGCGCAGGATGGGAGCAGGGTAGACGAGATCAACCAGGGACACGGGGAACAGCAGAAGTGAAGCGGGGATGGCAGCGAGACGAGTGTGCTGAGAGGTTTTCGGGGGTAAGGAGTGCGGAGCTGTCACTTGGAGCTGTCACTTAGCTGATTAGTGGCAAAATTAATGTAGTCCTTTCATCTAAACCTTTTAAAGACGGCTCAGGGGATACCAAACCAACTAAAACTAATTTGATGAATAAAACGTAATGTGCTGTGAAGAGCTTAGAGAGCGCAGCCTTTATTGGAGGCTTTATCTCTGCACATTACGTTAAATTATACATAAAACGCTTGTGAAAGCCACCCGGGAGTCAAACAGTAAAGAGACGGTTTCAAATAAGAAAAAGCCGAGCCTCAAACATTTCCCTCTCTCTGTCTTCATCTTTCGTTGCTCCCTCCCTTCCTCCCTCCTTCTTTCTTTCCCTCTCCCCGTCTTCCTCCCTGTCTCTCCCTCAGGAAGTGTCTTCTTTTCTTCGTCTAGGTCATTCCATCGTATTTCTGGCAGACAGTGATCAGTGAGTGCATGTACGCACCAAAATGAATTCTCATCACCACTGTAACCGTACATAAAACTTTGTTTCCACATCACAGTGAGAGAAAAGTACTGAAAGTTGGGCAGAGGAAATGATTCGCTGTTAGATTCATTTTTTTTCGAACCCCCTCGAAGAGTCTTATGGAGGGTCGCAAGTTTACACAGATGGTAATAAAGCTTTTGAAATATTGATATTAGATAATGAAAAATTGAATTGGTACATTTCTAACACTTACATTGATATCTGAAAGTATCAACTTTATTCATGATCACTGCAAGAATTCGGATTCGGTCAACTGGCAAGATGCCAAGTATTGGCCCAGATAATGGGTCAACCTGAAGATTTAACCAGTCCCATCGATTCATACTCAATATTACATTTTAAGAACACCGATTTACAAATAAATAAAGAATTGTAACGTCCCATTTGATGATGCAGTTCACAAAGAGACATTTAAAATGACAGATTATAAAGACATTTGACTTCTCCAGTTGTGTTATCACTTCCCTTTGCCTTTTCTAGTTGTGAATCCAGGTTCCCTTTTTTAAAGTTTCAAATTCTGGTATCGATGCATTAATTATTTACATGTGATATTATAAATGACTTATTTGTAAATGATGTAGGTGTATCTTTACTGTACGCTGCCTCATGAACTATGTGAACTCTCCGTTGATGGATTCATATTTGATTTGTCAATTATTTTTTCACATACTTTCTACAGTTGAATATAAAGTAGTTTATAGGTTATGATAAAGTCATTTGAGAGGGAACTGAAATCTTGTTGACACAGTTGAACGCTTGACTGTTTCCACCCCCAGTTGAGATCATGTCACATGACTTTGGAATCAGTGGGTGACCATGTAAATCCATTATCGACCGTTTTACAAAAGAGCATGGTCCAGTCTTTTGCTGTACTGCTTATTTATCACGGGGTCATGGAGGTCGAGGGCAACCGAGTCTTATTTTGGTGTGACACACAAAACCTCTGAGAATAAAAGAACCTCGCTGCAAAGTTGATACAGAAATATCACAGGTTAATAAATTAACTTATGATATAAAAAGATTGATAGTAATACGCTTTCTCCCTGGTCTCTCTCAGTATCTCTCTGATACAACGACACACAGTATTTGCTGATTTAAATCAGGGCTTCCGCTCTTTGTGGCGTCACGGTGGAGACGCTTGTCCTCAACGTGGGATTGCTGCAGTCGACGTGTCTGCTGACACTTGTCATCTGACCACTTGATGTCAGTGTGCACCCTTGGTAGTGAAGGTTCAAGGCAGCCGCACGCCACATCACACCCCTCCATGTGTTTTGATGTTGTCACAGGTCAACGTGAGTCTGTGCAGCTGGAGAGGCTCCTCGCCGAGTCGCCAGCAACGAATCAGACGTCGTCACGTTCACTTGCAGAGAAGTGAAGCCGCTTAATTGCACAGGAGGCTGCACGTGTTCCCATGTTTTGATTGGCTCTCCACTTTTTGAATATTTTATAGCAACACATGAGCGGCTTGTAGATCCTTTTCATCACCTCGTGGTTTTCTGTGATTTTCTGCATTTCACTGCAACTTGTTGTGGGAGCAGGTGGGACTTGTTTGACCGTTCCAAAAATATTAGTGTCACTCTGACACATTTAATTGTGTCAGAGTGACAACGTCTTTAGCGTTGGTATTATCAGGATTAGCAAGAATTAGCAGCATTTAGGGTCGAACCCCCCCCGCTACTTACACTATTCTTTTGATTTGTGTGTATGCAATCATAATACAATAATTATTATATTACATATACATATATAATTAGATATAATATTTACAGTAAGTATTTTGGTGCATTTTGGCATATTTCATAAATATTGCAATAATAGTAATATTATAATTGGTCACATGTATATGTAGTGATGTGAAATTTTCATTCCGTTTAATCTCTTAATGTGGTCGATGTCACTGTTGGATTCAAGAAAAAAGGGGTCTGGGTCTAAACTTTGACAGCTATTGTGTGATTGGCTTGGTGAATCGTAGGCAGAGTCTGATTGGCTAATGGTACGGCCTGCAACTGGCTGATGAACAAGCTTGAGCAAATTGTGACGATAAGTGAATATAAGAAAATTCCAGCTGAATTTGCGCTGAGTTCCATCACAGGCCTACAGAGCTGCTGACTCCTCAGCCTCTTCATGTTTTACATTAGAAGTCATGTCATCAAACGTACATGATTTGGTCTTAAGTCACTCTCTTGAACGTCGGACCCCAGTGTTCCCAGACCACCACAACAAAGGATATCAACTTACCTCTCTAGAGCGCGTAGCTTGGCGTCAGCACCCTCATCTGCGCTCCATCAGCCTCCCCGAACATTGATGAGGCCAATAGAAAGTGTTTGGGGAGTGTCGGTATTTTTAGTCCTGGTGATTTTTGTTTTCATCACACATTCTCTAGGTAGAGGGAAAAAACACCATATATTCGACATCTGTGGGGAAAGATGTCTTTTAAGTGCCTTCTTTCCAAACTGTCTAGACAAACTAATTACCCAGAACATCAGCTTTTTTTTTTTTATTCCTGTCTGAAAAAGTTGGGTGTGGAGCCTTTAAGAAGCCTCGCTAGAGGTAACTTCAGTGACGGCTGTAAAAAATATATATTTTTATGAAGGCTGGAAATAATCCCAACACTGCTCCCCTGTTCCTCCTCTGATCAGATGGTGTTTTTGTTTCTTCTGACTGAGGCCTCAGAGGGAATCATGCCTTATTCCGCTCTCCATCCTCAGCCACTTTAAACAGTTTAATTAACCTAACATTCTCTGTCAGCTGTTAGGCTGACACAGGCCAGCTCCTTGATTTGTTCATGTATTTTTAATAGGGTGTCAAATCTTTAGTTTGACTTGATCAAACACGAGTGTGCCTCGCTGTGTCTGACCACACCTGTTCAAAGCAAAGCAGCTCACACATTCAGACAGCAGAGGGCAGTCATTCAGTGAGTTCACCTGCACATTGTCTTGCCATTATTTTAGACATGACTGATGTAATGTGAATTAATGGATTGGACTTATTTATTTACAGGATCTAAAAAAGGCTCTTTAAAGGCACAGGGTGCGAGATTTAGGTGAAACAATTTGTATTTCTATTGACAGAAATGAAAGGTAATTATCCTGATGTTTTGAAGTGTAGAATAACCCGAATGTGCACATGATGTTTAATTACAAGTGGATCCTCTTTATGGAGACTGCCATGTTGCATACCTATGTTTTTACAGTAGCCCAGAATGGACAAACTAAACACATTTTGAGTTTCAATGTGAACTGAAAGTGACCATTGGTTCTCCCACATGCTGGATAGAGAGGGGTATTCAGCTGCAACATACAACTTCACCACTAGATGTCACTTGCATGTCCTACATACTGTACCTTCAAGAGGAACCAATATCTAAGTATATGACTAAGTATCTGTTGCAGCTCATTTAATTTCTAAGGACTGAAGTTCCTCTTGTAGTTGGACCTTAATCAGGAATTTTGAAATGACACATAAGATCTTTTGAAAAAGTTAGATTTTTCAAAACAAACCCCCTCCTTGATTATAATTAACGTAATATAAATGTTCTTATAATTGACAAGCCTATTGTTCTAATAAAAATAATAAAAAAAACTTTGATTGAACAATAGGATATACTTATTATTTCTGTACCCATTTATATTAATCTACTCATATGTGTATTGTAACTGTTGACATTTGCAAATAATAATTTAGGGACACCTAAAGGAAGGTAGCTGTTGCTATGGTAACTACTCCTTATAAAAAGCATCATATAGGCATCCTGTGCATTCTGACAGCAGGGACTGACATTGTACTGTCTATATGTAGCATCGCAGAGGAGACCGGGGACATAAAGGATTCCCAGTCACTCTCAGTGGAGCTGCTCTTCCACTTACACAACAACCACAACACACAATGCAAACGCACAAAAGATGCGAGCGAAAGAAAAAGTCAAATTTAAATTCTTTGCGTAAATCGAACTCCTGGAAATAAAGTCCGTACATCACCAGAACACAGCTTAGCCAAATACCGTAGCTCGAGCTGCAGCACGAGCCCTCAAAACACCTCCTCTCACCGAAAACAAAGCATAGATCAATGACAGAGTGAGCACACGGGCTTCTCCCAGCATATACAGTATAAATGAATCAACACCAGTGGAACTGTGATGTTTTGGGCTTACTGCAGTCAATCCATACACCTTGGGAGCAGCTTTCAGCTGCTGGATGTGCCGTTTCAAGAGGAACTATCTCAACAACCTGCAGCTATGATATCACAGCGTTTGCATCATCACATCAGAGGAACCTTTTTTTTTTCTATTTCTCTAATTCGGAGACTGAGCAGCTTTATCATCAATAATGTAAATATCTTATCGAGAGACACGGTGTCTCACAGGTGAGCGGAACTCTTTGTCTTTTCCTTTGTTTCTCCAGCCAACACTTCACCCTCCTCTTTTTTTTTTTTTATAACTCCGCTCCCATTTTTAATGAAACCCTGTTGGATGGAATAGACATATGGATGGCTGACAAACCTGCAGGCTCTGTTGAGCAATCAGAGCAGATTTGTTTGTTCACTTTGAGACAATGTGGGACACTTGCCATGACGACTGCAGCTGAGCTTTGATTTTTATCTCCTGTGTTAACTTTCCAGTGTAAAGTGCTCGAAGGCCCAGGGAGAACATTTTTGTCACTTGCCCCTAAGCTCAGAATTCAAAGTGTTGCTCTCCTGCTTGTGTGTGTGTGTGTGTGTGTGTGTGTGTGTGTGTGTGTGTGTGTGTGTGTGTGTGTGTGTGTGTGTGTGTGTGTGTGTGTGTGTGTGTGTGTGCGCGTGTAAGTGTGTGCGTGTGTGTGTGTTTTTACTGCTGCTGCTAATGTGGAAACCCTCCTTCATTAGGTCATTGATTTTGAAATGGATACTTAGAAGGAAGATTAGAGAACATTTAAAAAATGCTTTGTTTCATAGATCTGTGAAGTGATATTCAGTCTCGAGCTCAGTCTAATGTGTTCACTGGCAACTGGATTCAACCGGATGAGAGGTCAAATCTCGTTGCTTAACTCGATCAGGTCCGTTTGCCTGCGCACACCTTGATCTTTGCAAGATCTCATGACCGAGACGACTGAGAACCTACACAGACATTCTGTCATTCACTGGCTTGTTGGGCCTGAGTTAGCCTCAACAAAAAGAGGATAATCATCACACTAAAGCCGGTTGGTCGTCAGCTGCAGCTGCTCGAGCCCCACCCGACCCCACCCCCACACCAATGACCACAAAAACCACCATGGCTTTAGCTTGTTCCATGCTAGCCAAAGGTGATTGGAGCTGACCCGGCCTAGTGCTTGACACAGGCTCCAGCCATGTTGTTTGTTTGAGGGGTTCCATCTCTGTGGAATTACGCACCCGTCGCTCCTTCATCAGGACAAGTCAGCTAAGACGCCACGGTTTGAGCAACCGCGTGACCTCAGGTAACGGATGGCCAACGGCCTATAGAGGCAACCGAGTATAACGGGGAATGTCTCCTATCGACATTTAAAACTGACTGCAAATCGTACGAATGATACAGTTGAGTTGTAACATCTCTCTTTAGGACAGTGCTTATAACACTTTAAAACCTAGGAATGACATAACAAAGGTGAAGCCTCCTTTCACTCTTTTTGCATTGTCGTGACTCCATGGAAGTGAGCCGCAGTGAAAGTACAAACCCCAGCTCTGCCATATAAACACAGTGAAGACTTCCAAGGCCTCTGGCAGCAGAGCCCAGCCCTGCTTTGCCTGTTAGGGCCGGTCCTGCACCCCATGATAGCTTACCTGTGGAATTTGCCAAAGCTTTTTTTTTTTATATCCCCATTTATACAAGGGCAATAGCTGTGTGCACTCACAAAGGACGATGTGTACAAACGTAACCCCGCCATCCTCACTGGCTTTTGCTGAAATATAATCAGTCTTTTAGTCCGGGCTTTTCTTTTGTACCTGAGTTTCTCCCCCCTTCCTCCGTGCATGACATTTACTCTGCAGGAAGCACAGTCTGTTCAGCAGCAGCAGCAGCAGCAGCAGCATTGTCATTTTTAAAAGTTCTTGTGTAAACAGGGTGAGCTGATGGCATTATGATGCAGCCCCTCCCTGGGACTGTGACATATCAATAGCACCACCACTATTATTTAGCCTCAGGTGTTCAATTCTGGTTGGCAGGAAGTGCACTTGCACAAGGCATGTGGTAAAATGAGCACATAGGCATGACGGATCATTTAGGCTCTATCACACCCCTATTGGGAAATGTCCTGTACGCTGGCGTATTTATCGTACTTTCTTCATCGCTGCCTTTTTTTATGCAAACCAGCAGGTACCTGGGAGATGAAACGTTTGCACATCTTTCACACCACTAACCGTGTGAGTCACAGCTGTTGAAGGATGTACCAAAAGCAAAACATGTTCCCTGATTGTCATAATATGGTATGCTTCACGACCTTTGTTTGCACAATTTTTGCTCCACACTTTGGTTCAACCCTGCAGACAGGGTGCTGTTGGTTGTTGGTGTGTGCACATGAATAACTCGTGAACCCTCGTGTGCACACACCAACAACTGTTCCCTGTTTGTTTATGAGCTCAGGATCCTTTCACACTCAGCTTTTCAGGTCCAGTGGACCTCATGGCGACCTAAAGCCTAAAACCTCAAAACTGAGTTAAGGCTAGTGGTAAGATGTGAATTGTAGAGAGGTTCGGTTAAGGTTACGGTATACGTTGGTTATGGTGAAGGTGAGGCTGTCCAGAGAAGATGGAGGTTCTACACATGTGAAGTCCTTAAAAGGATAATTGTAACACCTCTGCGTGTAGTATCGTAATGCACGTGCAAATTCTTGTTTCTCTCTAAATTGAAAACACATTTATTTATTATATCTCTGCAAATGATAGACTTACATATACTCTGACATACAATCAAAAATGGATTACTGTCGTGCACCCTGACATTTGTCAACCAATAGATATCCAATTCTTAATTGTGGTCAAAATGACGCTATGACGATGTCATCATAAAATGTTAGTATCGCCCGATTGAGGTATTCCTAGTGCTCATGTGCAGGACATATTCAAATGAGTTTGTTATTCAAACCTCTGTAACTTTATCTGTTGTGTGTTTGATTGTATCAGCCTGAGGAGTCAAACCTGCATCTCAACTTTTTCCAGGCTCTTGTTTTGATTTGGTGGTTGTTTTCCTGCTTTGTGTAACTGGTGATGATCAACGGGGGAGAGACATGCAAAGATATGATAATATAACTCAAATTCTCTGAACCGTAACCCAACATAAAGCAGTTGCACGACTAGTTCTCATGTAGTCCCGAGTATTTGTTTATATGTAATCTGTATATTAGTGTTAGTGTCAATGGAGAACATCTTGATTTAACATTCAGGCACATCTCACATTTTTGACGCTGCCTTGAAGAATGTATGTGTGCATTTCGGTCTTTTAGGTCTTCAGTCTTTTATAGTGAAAAATACCCTTCCCATAAGAGAAACTGTTTTGATGTCAGTCAACTGCTTGTTTTGTCATATCGCAGTTCATTCAGGGTGAGAATTTGTAATGATTTGACCATCATTTTGCCCTCCGTCTTCAAAGTTATTGATATCAGCATCCACCCCACATTTCCTTTTTGTTATCATTCACATTTAAAACATTAGCATCTAATACTGATTACAGTCAGACAGATTTCAGAGTGATTATTTTATTTTAATTTAGTGCGCAAGTAGAAACATGTTGAATCAGGTCTTCTTTTATGATTAAACATTAATCGTGTGTTAAATGTTAAATGTTTTTGGTTCTGTCTATTGAATGAAGTATCAACATTTTTTTCCATGAAGAGAAATACATGACCCAAATGCACTGCATTTAGTACATCAATATTTATGCTTATATTGAAGTCTTTCGCATGGTAAATGTGGTCATTAGGTGTTCAATTTCCGTATGTGGTACTCGTATAACCCTCATATTCATGACCTAATGTGTATCTGATTACCCTTCAGAACGGTAGGTACCACACAGCGATGCAGCACCGTGTGTTTTGAACTCTCATTGACCCTCTACCTCCTGCGCTGCAACAAAGATACTGTATTTCACCCATAGTATTACAGTCTGAGAGGTACGAGATCGCACTCAATAGACAAACAGTAAACAGAGAATTGTAAAGATCTTGACAGAGCGTAGACCAACACCAACATGATTTCAAAGATGGGATCTGTGAGTGTTTGGAGGTGTGTTTGCTCGCAGTCTTCTGAGGTTTCATTAGGCTGAGAAAAGATATGACCTCAGGGCAATTTCATTAAAACCTACGGTATTTACAGACTAAAGCAAGAGGAGCAGAAGAAAGAGAATATGAGAGAGTATGGTGAACACTCTGTAGATTACCTCTAAGCCTGGTAAACATGAGAATGCCCTCACATTAATATTTGCCCCGAGGACAGATTAGTGCTTTTCCCCCCCCTCGTTATTTGAACATGGTTACCATGGAACGAACAGGTCTGGTAATTCCCCTGTAGGGAAATAATGTGAACTGATGTTAATACCACGAAAGATATACAATGGTCCATTAAGGGCCAATCATTTCACTTCAGGAGGTACACACACAAACATTCATGCTGCTGTATCAGCTTTTAAAGGAGACGTATTGAACTCGTTCGTACGTACTAATTAGAGTCACTACTGGAGCTGGTTGACTGTCTCAGGTTTCCTGAAAACAGTGTTGTTTCCTCACTCTGTCCAACACTCCATCTCCCGTTTTCAGTCTCTCTGCCCCTCCCTCACAGATCAGTCCAAACTGCTCTGATTGGTCCACTGGCCACTGGTCACTTTATTTATATTCACTCCAAAATCAAATGAGTTCTTCATGTTCCACCTTTTATCCTTTCACTTTCAAGTTTAGTGTGAAATCTGTTTCCTTAGTTGTTTTGCAAACAACCCAGCCGACAAACAGACGGCCGTGTAAACAGAAGATTCTCGGGAGTTTAAAAAAAACAGTGTTTCTCGATAAGTACTTGAGAACCACTGGTAAGACATGACAGCAGTTGAGCGCTGCCTCGGAGAAAGCAACTCATTACAGTCAGCTGTTCATGCAATTCACGACGAATAACACAACAATGTGATGTTTGCGGAAAACGTCGATGTGATGACGGCGTGAGCTGCGGCAGCTGAGGTTTTGTCACGTGTGCCGCACGGCGTTGAAATGTGTTGCCGACAGTGTGAGACCCACGGTGTTCTGGTGTTTCCAGGAGAGAAGGCGAGGGGGTGCGAGTCTTCTGGGACCGCCTGAGAGAGCCCTCGTTCACCTCCAGGTGGAACCCCTTTGCTGTCGACTACCCTTTCATCACCTTCACCTACCACCCAGTGAGGAACACCGACGAGACGTTCAACACACTCTGCGATGTAAGTTGATTGTGTTTTGATGACGGTCGCGCATTGTTTACAGGTCCGATTAGATCAGAACAGAGCCACGTGGGTCTGTTGTTTTGTTTGTTTGGATCAGACCTTGGCGTTTCACGGCCCGATCTGTTTTTCAATGCGGCCCGCCGAGTTGATTACCAGTGTCACTGTTTTATTCGAGAAGCTGGACAAAATTCGCCAAAGTGTGCTTTTATTTTGAAATGCTTCCGTTTCCCGTGTGTGTGATTCTGTCATGCTTGTTTACATGCGAGAAAATGGAGGCCAATCGAGCCCATCAGCATCCGGCGGCCTCTACTCACGGCTCCCCTCGCTTTCTTAGCCGTCAAAATAAATGCAGCACGTTAGAAAACCGCCCCCATTCGTTTCTGGTCCAATTTGCTGTTGAAATGAGTGTTTGTGACAAATGTACAACCATGAGAAAGACAAACAAATGGAGTCATCCATTTCTTCAGTCCGTCTCACCAGTAATAATCGTTTCACAGTATGTCATAACTAATTAGTTTTGTTTCTGCCTCATGAAGAGACATCATATACTTGGAATATGTTTCAGTGACTGCACTCTGAGGGTGACCGAGAGTTCAGCCTGACCAACCCACTGTGTGTGTGTGTTTGTGTGTGTGTGTGTGTGTGTGTGTGTGTGTGTGCGTGCATGGACCTGGAAGAACATTGACTAAGAATGCACCACAGTCTGATCTTAATTATGTCTGTGTACACAAGTGACAGATCTTAGCAGATGGGGAGCAGCTATTTGACCCCTGCCCCCTCTCACTCAGCACTTTTCATTATGAATTATGAATTGTAAAATTTGCTGATGTCAAAAGTTGTAGTGGGTCTCGCAAAGTGACACGATGGGACGTCTAGACATAAGGCACAATACATAGTTTCGCCACGTTTTCTTAAAAAGTATCTATGTGCTCACTTTTGCCATCTAGTAAACACCAACTGTGAAGAAACCTGACAATGACAGCAAATGGAAATTCAACGAAACACCACATTTAGAGGATGCGAGACATTCCATGTTCTATACCTTAAAATGTGCCGTGTCAGACTGGATTCTTCAATGAATTCATGTGTGTTTCCTTCTAATTCCATGTTTCGAGGAACCGCTGTGTTTTCTGATCAATGTTTCATCGCCCTGACTTGTTGTTGCGACAGATCCAGAACTTCCGCGTGAAGCTGTTGGAGGCGGCGCAGAGAGCCCATTCCCTGAAGCCCGTTCCCGGAAAGGCCAACGGCGTCTTGGTCCTGAACCAGCCGCTCAACATCGAGGCCTATGTGGGCCTCATGTCTTTCCTGGGAAACCAGAACAAACTGGGCTACTGCATGGCTCGAGGAAACATCGGCTACTAAACGTCGCCATGAGAAGTCACTCATTCAGGTTTATGTATTTGTTTACAGGGAGTTCTGAATTTCTCGGAAGATTGATCAGTGATTTTGTTTCCGTGCTCGGGTTTTCTGTTTGTTTCCGCTCAGCTTCCTGGGCTGCGGTTTCTGAGGTTTCAAAAACTATGTGATCTCCTCCACTGCTTATTGCCAGTGTGTGTGGTGTGTGAGTACTCCCAAATATCCACATTTCAACACCGCTCTTCACAGGATGACGGATCTCCCGCTGCTCTCAGGGAGCTTTGTATTTGCTCCTCAGTGATATGGTAATTCAACTCTTTTGCAACGGGACTCCTTTCTTCCTCCCCCAGTGTCTCTGCTAAAAGCTCGTTCCCATGCCATTCAGCCCCTCAGAGATTCACCGGAGCATGAGGGCACATTTGTCGGTTTATCATTTGCTGTGTATTTTACAGAGCATACAGTGCTGGAATCCTCCCTTGTGATCTCAGTGTTTACCGCGCGTGGCTCGGCCTTGTTTAGAATCTTGTAGGTCTGACACAGACATGTAAACAAAAGCCCACACGCTACGTTTTCCTTCCTCTCTCATAGAAATGTGCTGTTTTTCTCCTGTTATTCAGTCTGCTTCTGTTTGATTACAGATATACTCTGTTCAGCTTCAATAAGGGTTTGTGCTTGTTAATACCTGGTGACCTTTGACCTTTCTACACGGCCTTCAATTTGACATGACACACAATATATAGCGTGTCCGTTTCTGATGTTCTGTAAATGGGTAATATGTTCACATTATTATTGATATTGTTCTCTTCCATCCATTGTGTATCATAGCCTCTTGGATAATTAATATTATAAATGAATAATTAACTTATCTCGATGATAGGAACGAGACAGAGGACTGATAGTTTTGAGTGTGTGCAACGTGTTGCATATTAAAATTGGTTTGAAACAGTGCTCATTAGAATGCGTATATCTCTCCCACAGTCCCACCTGTTGACCCTTTTACTCATTACACGTAGCAGAGCTATTGTCAAATGCCAAGCATTTGTAATGACAAAAGCATTGACCACCTGGAACTCTGAAAGATATGAAACTTCCTAAATGACATTTCCGCCCAGTCATCCATCATTGTGTTTGAATGACAGGAGTTCAAGCAGACAAACAGGCTGAGAGGCTAAGAGCCTCAGAGGACCCTGGCAGGTATACATGCAGCTGTTTTCACGTATGGTTAAGTATATGGTTAAGTTCAGAACCTTTCGTATCGTGTGTCATCAGCCCAAGGGTCTGAAGGGGTTAACGGGCTTCCTCCCTGAGTGAGGACGTGTCTCTCATCCTGGATCAGGCGCTGCTCTGGCCCCGAGCGAAGGACCTCATCCATATTCCTGCTCCTCTCGTTGTAGGAGATGTTCAGAAAACAGGATTAACTGCTCGGATAAATGAGCATTTGCAGCTTAGCCCCACAGGAGAACTTCAGCAGAGTTTCACATGTGGGTCACCTGATGGATCAAAGGGCTCAACCCTCTGACGAGGCGTATATTATTTTGTTTGGTTTCCATGGATCGCACCCGCAGCTGTAATCATTTTTATTCTATAATTGTCATGACTTAATCTTCGCTGCAGGTGAACCAGTTGCTGAAGACAGTGTAGCACGACACAGATTAAAAAAAATAAAATAACGCTCAACGCTCTTGTCACAAATCCTTTACAATAATGAGGGACTTCCGTAGATAATAATAAGGTCATATTTGTGATTACACCGTTTTGCTGCGCATGTGCTATCACGTTTAAAGTGGACTTTAGTGGAGCTG
Source organism: Chascanopsetta lugubris (assembly GCA_016785325.1). Taxonomy (NCBI): domain Eukaryota; kingdom Metazoa; phylum Chordata; class Actinopteri; order Pleuronectiformes; family Bothidae; genus Chascanopsetta; species Chascanopsetta lugubris. Next base: position 75,526 of record JAFBJT010064241.1, on the reverse strand, counting down.
CAGTCGTACTTTTTACTCTTACTCTCCGACTGCCTCTATTTTTGTAACCGTCGAGCAGCGAGCAGCACGTCAATGTGACGAGACTTGCTCTGAATGTCCGGATGCGGGATAAATATGGGCCGGCGTGCAGCGCGTGTGCAGATGTGCGTGCGGCAGGCAGGAGGGAGTGTTGCTGTGTTGTGTATCATCCACCTCTGTCCTTGGATGCTCCTGCTTTTTGCATTGGAGTTCATTGTGTTCAGCCCTCCAGGGACCGCAGCTGAATGAAAGCTCTGATTTGCTCCCAAGAATGCGAGTGCGCTCTGCAAAGTGCTTTGATTTGACTGCTGATACAGGGAAGTCGTTTATGCTTTTACCACCCGCTCCCAAATACACATAGCAATTACAGACATAATCAATCTAATGTTAGAGAAGCAGGGCTATGACGACGTACTATGTGTAAAACATCTCACCTCAGAGCAGCCGTCGGTGAAGAATTCCTCAAATGTGAAGAGAAATATTTTATTGTTGGATCTAAACTTCTGTTGTTCTCTTGTTCTGTGTTGATGCTCCGGAGCCACTCGAATAATTCCTTTTCATACTATGTGAATCAGTCTATTGTGCAGAGTGACTTTATAGAAAACGTGTTTATCCTACCTGGTTTATCTGCGATGATGATTTTATGGTTTTCGTGTGTGGATTAGATCATTCTATATTTTATTCAGATAAAAATATGATTTAAAAAAATAAAAGTCTATTGACATGAAAGAACCACCAAGTAACATGGAATTAATTAATGTCCACGTTTCGTAAACATTTCCTGTTTGTGAAAACGTAGGACACTGTTCAACCAATCACCTGTGAGCTTTGCTTGTCGCTCTGTTAGAGCGTACTGCTATGTAGCATTTTCTAATTTGTGCTTTTTCCATTTTGTCCTATTGCTCATCTCAGGACTGCAATGTATCAAAGTTGTGTAATATTCCTTTATGTTCTTCTGCTGTCCACCAGCTGTATGTGGCTTTTCAATGCTGGACACATTTGTACCAAGCCACAACCTCAGGTGGAAAAACCTGTAGTTCGCAGCGCGCTACAACATTGGCTTTTCATCAGTAAAAATGTTTCTAGTGACATCTGTACGTGGGGTGAATTTGTTTCTAACTGGCTTATGTTTGTTCCACCGAGGTTTGAAATTGTGCGGAATTTAGGGGCTGGCCTCTGGAGGGACAGCTGGGCTGACCTGGCACGCTCTGTGGAATGCCGCGACTGCTCCATGGGCCCGCCCCTGCTCCACCTGTGCTCCGCCTCTTTGCCCAATTTTGGATGAACCAGGAAGTAGGAGGAGTTTGGCATCAGTTAGGCCCCATAAGCACTCTGCGGGAACCTATGGTGACGTCAGTGGGGTAAGAGGTCCAGCTGTTGCTTTAATGACGCTTTTTGGGAAAGTTAGATCAAAACACTTTGGAGTCTAGAACCAAAACAATGAGCTGAAAGGGGCTGATCATTTGAAGTGATCAGCTGCCGCTTTCATCTATTGACATCAGATGCTTTGATTTGTCAGTAAGCGACTGTACATGTTTGTTGAGGTACGGGAGATACTATCTAACCTTTGAAATGCTTATAATTCATCTCCATGAATAACATTGACTCTAAGTGATTAAAGGTTGTTTTTTTGTTTTTTGCAGTGCACCAAGTGTATATCACTGCTTTGTCAAAGAGGAGCACATGGACTCACAAGATAAATGACTCCCAAAGCTAATGATTGCATTCCTCTCTGCAAAGGTAACTTAGGACCCGGGGCCATAGATAATATGTTGTTTTTTCTCACTCCAATTATTTTTCCACCAGCAGAACATCAGACTGATCAACTGTCAGTTGGCTGCCATGACTCACATTAGGTTCACACTAAACCGAGGGTGTCGAACATACGGGCCAAAACCGGCCCACCAGAGGCCCCAATCTGGAACCACTGTGCAACCAAAAAGATATTGACTGCAATTATTTTAATAAAAGTAAAAGTAGTTGCAAGCAAGCTGGAGGTTGTTCATGATGTTTTGGGAAAAGATAGTTTCATTAAGCGTAAGCCTATTTGCACTCAAACAACGGCTGAATATTACAGTTGTTTATATGTTATTATGCTATGATTTTAGTGGTCCGGACTAAAAGGAGTTTGACACCCCTGCTTTCGACGGTGCACATCAGCCAGTGTGTCTGTGAGGTGATGACGAATGGAGAAATTCATTCTGCTTCTCAATCTTGAATTATAATATAGAGAAAGTTTATTCTGTTTACTCAAACAGGTTAGTAGTTGGTCATTTAGCCGGCTGGTGTGAGATCTGGTGCAGAGATGAGGTGAAGCGCTTCTGTCGGAGGTCAAGGTCACGAGAGGTCACGGCGGAAGTCTCCCGTGTCTCACTCGACAGCTCCAAGTGGTTATTTGGCCCGATCTTAATGCGAGATGATCCCCCCCCCACCCCCCACCCTCTCCCCCCCGTCTGCCCTGAAGTGGAATGCGATCAGGAAAGTGAGAGGTTTAAATACTGCCCATCAGCGCCCGTGACCCCGTGTGGCCCCGGCTAACAGCCTCAGAGCTGCCTGAGACGCTCGGGGCCGGTAACACAAGACGGATTCAGCCAGACACTCCTGCGATCCTGGTGTGGCACGCAGTCTTCTCATCTCTCCGAAATTCCGCCGGAGCCCTCATCGATATGCCAGGCCGGATACCGGGGCCTCTCCTCACAGGCCATGCAACCTGCAGCCGCCATTTCCATTTCTCTGACATGCGTGGGGCTTGTTTGTTTGGTAAACATGTTACACCTGTCGGGGGAATGCCGGTTGCTAACGGGCCACGTCCAACACCATTCATTATCCCGTATGTGGCACTTTCCCCCTCCCCTTTTTTTCCCCCTCCCCCCCCCCCCCCCCCCCCACCCCTTCCTCCCCCCTTCTTCTCGCCTTCCTCGCTCTTCCATCTGTTGCCCTCGCAACAGTGAATGCAGTAAGTGTGAAGGAGTGAATGTGCGAGGGTGTGCGCGGACGTGCCGGCGTGCACGTGTGCGCGCAGGCCACAGGGTTGTTGTCTGTGCGCCGGCGGTGTAACGGAGATGGAGACAGTGTTTTTATTTATCCCTGCCTCAGCTGTCACTGTTGTGTCTGGCTGCTGCTCGCTGAACTCGGGGCTGTGGGACACTTGGAGATGTGTCAAGTCCACACTGACGCTCCCTGCCGCGCAGAATGTCCCGGCCCCTCGGACACACCCCGGAGTCTGGTTACACAAAACAAAGGCCGGGACATAACGTTCGATAACTGCGCAACTTTGACCTGATTCACCTCAAGCAAACGTCAGATAGATTATTTGGAACGATTCGTTGAAAATGGCGATGAGTTGTTTTTAAAGAAAGTGGTTTGAAGGGGAGTTAATGGGGCATTTCTGTCCTTGAAGGGACTTATGAGGGTAGTGCATTTTTTTTATCTGATGGTACATGAGAAGTAATCATAGTAGAATAGTAGAAAGATGATAGTAGAAGTCGTACTTTGGGCCGTCTCCCCCTCAGCCATTTGTGCCATGGAAACTAACATGAAAAACAACAGTGGCATCAAGTAATCAAACTGGTATTTAAAGGGTTAAATTCCGCAAAATGATTGAATGTTCGGTGGTTTTGTGCAGGGCTGAAGTTGTTCAAGTGATTTATGTGAGAAAAAAAAGGAGCAAAAAAATATGAATGTGTCAACTTTTTAGTTTTAGAGTTTATGCACATTTTTGTCCTCGATGACTCAAGAGGGTAGTAAATGTTTTTCAGTGTTTCGTTGGTCTGTTGGATTTTTTTTTTGCATCTACTTATTTTTCAACATTTGCCCAGAGAGAGAGAGCATCTTCCAAAATGTGTGCCGTTAATGAGGCGCGAGGCTAAATAGGTCAGAGAAACCGACCCTCTTCGAAAGATTAGTTTACACTCGTGAATGAACTTCAGATGATGTGTGATCACAATATCGAGCTGCCGAAGGCTCCTCTGCCGACAGCTGCCGTGTGTTTAACCTCCACGGTCCGTGCAGAGATTCGTTCTGAGAAACAGAAGCACTTTTTCTTTCTTGTGCCGACGATGTGCGAAAGTCCAAGTCCCGTTGTAAACGCCACCGGGCTTTGATTCTCATGAACAATGCTCCCGAGCGTGTACCAGTGTGATTATGTTATAAATGTCAAGCACGAAGTCAAAGTGCCCTGACTGAGCCGCACTTCCAGTCTGTACATGTGTGTTGTGCAATGACACTGGCATATACGCAGCCCCGCTCATGGCTGCGCCCTCTGCCATATTTCACATGTCCGTCTTTGTGTGTGTGTGTGCGCGCGCGTGTGTGCGCGCGCGTGTGTGTGTGTGTGTGTGTGTGTGTGAGTGAGTCTGTGATGGCGTGTCAGTCATCCAGCTCCTTGTTTTAGGATGCCCCCATTAGACTCTGGGCAGACGGTCAGCAGTGGCCAGACTAAGCGCTGATGACAAGCTCCTGGAAAGGCTGCGGCCAAGAAGAATGAGCCCAGTCTGCAGCACAGAGGCACGTACACACACACACACACACACACACACACACACACACACACACACACACACACACTCACACACAGTGAAGCCACATTCATGGTTCCTATACACAACATAGCTGCGTGCAATCCAACGCCTGTGATAATATTTCATGACTGTGGTGGAAGAAAAAAAATGTTGGATTAATGTTGCAGGAGTCATTGCAGGATTTCACTGTGTTAAGTTACACTTTTAAAGGTGCAGTGTGTAAGACGTTTCATATCTATTGAAATAAAATGACAAAACAATTGTATATAGACATTTTCACCAATGTATAATCACCACAACATGCTTCCTATTTAACTCTCAAATGAGCTCATTTAGCGTATATTTACACCAGGAGCAGGGCCGTCCTCTGGGGGCCGCCATGTTTTTACAGTAGCCCAGAGAGGACGCACCAAGCATCTTTCGACCTTTAATGACAACTGAGGGCTAACACAGGTTCTCCTGCATCCTCGAATGGGAGGGGCTAGGTCACATCTTACACACTGCACCTTTAACGTTTACTCTGCAGCCGACAGGGGAAAACAACTCTGGTCTCGGCTCTGTGATCAGCTCTTGTCCAACAGCACATGCTGTTTAGTTGCAGTGGGCCGTGTATTTTAAGGTTGATTATGGGCTGTGAACCAAAGCGGTTTTGTCAAGAATGAAACCTGACACCAGGTCAGAACCGGGCCGCCAGAGGGTCCAATCCGGCCCACGGGGTGATTTTGAACAGTGTAAAAAATGGCTTTTCTCTTGGTTGTATTGAGAAAAGCCTCCATTTACTACTCCAGAGTATTTTTCTCCTAAAACAAAGGGAGACATCTGCAGTTGTTGTTTATAGGTCATCATGCTGTGATATTGGATCTGTCGGATTCACTGACGATCCCATGTTTACTACTTCATGTTGTGCCGCCAAGACTCACACACATCTTTATTTTTAGTGCCGGTGGAGACTCTCACATTTTTTTCAGTATTGCGCAAAATGCAATATTCATATCCGACATCATTGCGCTCCCATTTAAAAGCATCAGGGGCAGCGCCATGAAACTTTAATGCTCATAAACACCCAACACTGTGTTGCCAGTACTTTTGTAAAATCTTAACCGAGTGTTTTTGGAGAATTTCTCCTTTGTCACACATCAACCGTTTAGTTTGGTCTTGCGCTTCCTCGACTTCTCTCTCTCTCTCTCTCTCTCTCTCTCTCTCTCTCTCTCTCTCTCTCTCTCTCTCTCCCTCTCTCTCTCTCTCTCTCTCTCTCTTGGCGTGAACGTGAAACACCGGGCCTGAAACTGCGTCCGTGTGAAAAACACAGCGCACATGAGCCCCGGTGTCAAAATAGTGTCATTATCCTCTAAGAATGTTAATCACACTGGTCGGAGCGTTGGCCATCTCTTGCCTCCGGGGCCTGTCTCCTCGGCAAGTGTTGCAGTTTATGAGCGAGGTTAAAGTGTCAGTCTGAGCCCTGCTTAAAGACGCACCCTCCTCTCGCCGTCCCCCGGCCTGACCTCCGGCACAGGAGGGGAGGAATGCCAGGGCTCGGCGCTAAGCCGGTCCCTCCCCCTCTGACCCTCGGCGCTGGGGCCCCGGCCGAGCGGCGGCGAACCCACACTCCGCGTCCCCGGCAACCAACCAACCAACCAACCAACCAACCTCCCTCCCTCCCTCCCTCGCGGTTTGCCGGCACGGCCATTCGGCCTGGCATGTTGTGCGCAGATGTCCCAGTGGTGGGAGAGATAAATTGGGGAGCAAGGAGATGTCGGGCAGCAGCAGCAGCAGCAGCAGCAGCAGCAGCAGCAGCTGTGGGCTTGGGTTTCACCAGATGTCTGCCGTGCATGGCGGACCTCCGTGGACATGCGCTGGCATCCCCCTGGATGTAACGGCGCATGCACGGTGGATGTGTTGACCCCCGTAGGAGGGGCAGAGGGTCTGTGGCGGCTCACACGGGCTCCGTCTGGAAACACGTCCACGTCTTGGTTAAACCCTGGCGGACGACAGCCAGTGGCCGTGTGGTGTTGTTGATAAACACCTCATGTCTGAAGATACTTGACTTAAGATGAGCATCGGGGCCGGTACGCTGTAAACAGGTCTCCTGTCTCACTAGTTTCAGTTGTTTGAGACCTGTGGGAGTGTTTTTTATTCACATTTGACAAATTTACTTTTTACAAACCTCAGGGTGCCACTCTGTATTTTTCAGTTTTCTTATTCAAATGTGATGTTAAACCTCAACATTTGAAAGGGGAAGGTTTTTGAGGCATCTAGTGGTGACGTTGCATGCTGCGGCTCAAATAATGAAGAATAATAATATTTCACAATAATTTTGTGAATTTGAATTTATTACCAGTCCATTGAATCAATACAATTGACTGCACTTCTTCTACCAATAGAAGTGACAAAAAGTACAGAAAATCTCACACACTGCACCTTTAACTACTGTCAATCACTGTCATTATTTGTCCTTTAAAAAAAGATGAGCTGATTATAAAATTGTGGAAGGAAAATAAAAGAACGAATGCAATATGCAGTAGTAGTCTGTGAGTGACTGAGGTTACATACCTGCAGTCTTCAGTCGGCCACAAGGTGCCACTATAACATGACTGAGGTATTTCCTGTTGTGCCTGGGTGGATCTACCGCTC
>JAFBJT010064241.1:53351-64500 GCA_016785325.1 Chascanopsetta lugubris | reverse complement strand
CCCCCCCCCCCCGCCACCGATTTCACCGCCAGGGAGACTTTGTGCTCGATACATGACTTCTTCAGCAAGACCAGTCACTGTGACCATCTCGGCGAGGGTAAATCAATTATGGTTGGAAATCAAATCTCATCTCATTTTGCCAGGCCCGACCACCTCAGCAGGAAGTTGAGGGAGGGGGCGGTAGAGGTTCGAGTGGTGGGAGGAGGCTTCAACACAGGGAGCAGTGAAGGGAGCGTGAGGCCGCGTCAATAGCTAAACTACGTTGAAGTGATTATTTTGGCTGCTGTGCATCAATTTCCGAGGACATCGCGTCAGTCAATTATGAACAACAGGCATCAGATGCTTGTCTGGTGCCAAACTGCGTCTCTCGGTGACCAATTACTCCCCATTTTAGACTCAGACTTCGTACTGTGATGTAACAAGGCTTGTAATGGCGGGTTTAGAACCAACATTTTAAATGCACGTCTGCGGTTGGCACCAAAAACTGAGAGCAAACTTTGTTTTTCTTCTCTTCGACGACATGCATATTTAAAACAGAGTGCACAAATGAAATTACACAACGATAAAAAGCTCACTTGATTTGCAGGATCCATTTTTTTCCCAGCATGCACTGATCATTATTTCCTTTGTGTTGTGTTGAAACAATTGATGCATCAGTGTCACTTCAACATGTCCAGAAATACACTGAAATGTGCTCGTGTCAGTTGCGTTGGTCATTCCCATATGCTGATGCAGCATTTGAAAATAGAACAACATCAAAATGACAGCTAGGTTGTCTCAGAGAAAACACAAATATAGTCGGAAAACAAGGATGTCGACTCTGAAAGACAAGATTCGAGGGCTTTGGGTGAAAAGGGCCAACACTGGTGTTGCTGTGCCGTAAACACATTTGCTTGATTTAAATGAGTCATGTTGTTTTCAGAGGCTGCTGAACTGAATGAAGGATGTAGTTTGAACAACAGAATGTATATATTGTTCAATATAACACTCCCTGCTGTTTTTCTTCACAATGTCTTCGAGCCAAAAATGCTGGAAGAAACATCCAACACTCCATTTCACTGCCTCTAAATCTCTGATTGTGACTTTGTTAACCAGATCCATCGCTTTCTTCACTACAATTTAAATGACATGAATTTGGAGCATCGGAGTGAATATAGTTTGAAATTGCCCTCACTGTTCTTTCTGCTTCGTACTTTCTGATATCAAAGGAAGCTCACCACAGAACCACATCAGCTGAGCTCTCCCTCTTACGCAGGATTGGCCCGACGGGCAGTTTGGAGCTGATAAGCCACAGTTTTTGTAAATCAGCAAACTTTCAAATGTGGTGATGAAGGGAGTTTTTCTGTGTATTCGTCAAAAATAATAATAACAATAGTTTATTAATATTGTTTGTTGTTAAATAAACATAAGAGGTCTGATTTGAAGTTTCTCCAAACGAGTCATCGCTACGACAACCTGCTGGAGTCCTCTCAGCACTACTAATTTCCCAAGCTGCTATTTGACTTAAATCATAATAAAGCATTGTTCACGTAATAGTCCCTGCTCTTTCAAAAATAGTGTAAAATCTATATTGTTTTCCACCATTTAAAGCCTGTTCTGGAACTGGCGGTTCTACTGAAGGAGAGGTAAATATATCACAGACTCAAATGAACTGAAAATGCATAAATATTGTTTTTCCTTTTTTTCCACCGCCACCATTTTTCATTAGCGTTGGCTTTAAAAGTCACGGAAAAAAGGCAAATCGCATCCCACATTGATTATATATATGACAAAATTATGGTTCCGTAATAAAGCTCCATTACATTGCAGCAGAATCCTTATATTATTACCTCAGATTGAATCTTTTCCACCTGTGAGAGGGGCTCGTTTCTAAGGATCGCAGAAATAAATGGACGTCTGCATCTCCTCTCTCTCCGTGCCGTTTAACGACCTCCTCTGACAATGCAGTAGATGCATCTGTGTTTGAGACAATAGGACTCATTGATTTCCAGATCCTCCTGTCTGGTTGATATAATACAGCACATCACGGTAAAGTCTGGCGGTAAAGTCGTTTTGGCTCATAGGAGAAAAAACAAAACAAAACACGAGCTAAATGGAAACTCTCAAAAATGATTTAAGCCGAGAGGTGAATGAAAAGCATTTGCCTGTTGTTTATCCCCACGTCCGATCCTGCTCAAAAACGTCGTTTTCACCACATTTTCCTCGCCTTGCCCGACACTTCCTGTCTTTCCTCCAACATTTTGCTCCTGATCCCCCGATACTCACTTCACCACTCTACTTCCTGCTGAGGCTGCCTCTCGTCTCACACACCCGTGTTGTCTGACACTTGCTCACTTCCCCTGGGGGGAAATCCCTCCACTGCCACCTTCACTTCCTTTCCATTACGCTGAAAGCTCGGGGACGGGGGGTGGGCTGAGTTTGGTAAGATCATTAAAGGCGCAGTATGAAGGATTTAGTTACATGTAGTGGTGAAGTTGCATGTTGCAGCTGATCCCTATGTCCATTCTGGGCTGAGGTAAAAACATGGACATAGAAAAATAAAGCGTATCTAATCTCTTTTATTTATTCCTAAGATAATTTGTGTATTAGCAAAAAAGGGGCAATTTCATTACATTAATCTTTAGGAATTTTTGCCTTAATTTTCACTCTAATTTGAACTTTGAACTGGAATTTACTTTCATTTTCAATACCTTAACTACTCCCTCTCCCTAAAATAAAAAAAAATAAATAAAAAGGATCACATCACTGCTATGCTCTTCTTTGCTTGATGAAGCTGGAGTGGGATGATGGTGTTTATGGAAAATATATATAAAGGGATGTGCAGAGCCACAATGAAAAATGCATGGCCAGCCTTCTTACACCACAATTATGTCATTTTTGCATGAAGCATGAATAAGCAGTAAGCCGTCTTCCCTCCTCCTCCTCACTGCTTTGTTCTCCTCCCTTCCACTCGCCTGCCTGGTTAAAAAAGCCCACTGTTTCCATAGAGACGGAGTTACTGTCTGACAACTTGTGGTCGAGGGAGTGCAGGAAGAAACGGAATAACGGGGCAGTCAAACATTCAGAGTTTCTATTGTTATGCCTCTGAGACCCCGAACACTGTCTGCCGCTTCAGACACGGGATGAAATGACCCACATTTCTTCCAGTAGGGAAATATTAAAGGGAAACACCTGCCGCTTTAAACACTGACAAAGCAAGCCTGCAACTATTTCCTGTGAGAACATGAGGTGAGGTAACGGCATCAGAGGGGCAATGGACGGATGCACAGGTAGACAGGAGAACCAGTGGAAGTTTGCAGTCTATACAGTACAATGTCTTTCTCTCCTCTCCTCTCATGAGTCACCTTTCATGAGAATGGTTTTTGCAACACAGCAGGAAGTGCAGGACTGATTTGTATAAGGTACAGTGAGGATATGGAAATTCGCGTGTGAGAGGAGATAAACAAGCCAGAGTCTGTCCCTCAACCCAACATGCACAGTGGATGTTCTGTGTGGAGATGAAAATCAGAGGGTAAAAAAAACCACACAAAAACCCCCCGAATGAATAAATGAAGTCTAATCAAACTGTAAACCAGGCCTTGTGTACTGTACACTTAAAATATAGGGTGAACGCCTGCTAAGCATTTGTACTTCAACATGAATGCAACACATATTTCAACTTGGATATCCATTGAGTTACCCTTCAGGAAAAGTCTGTGGCAGCCTTTAGATATCAATAAATCTCAGAAGACGTCTGGTTCGTCCCTTCAGGGCTACTGTAAAAATATGGCCTCCACAGAGAGGAACCACTCCACAGTGATACCCCCTTAAACCCCAGGTTGTCATTGTAAATGAGAAGTTGTTTTCAATTGACTTACCTGCTTGAAAAACACATTTAAAAAAAAAAAGAATCTGTTAAAGGGCTTCGTCTCAGATATCAAACACTGAATCACTATCTCCAGATGATTACATGCACTTAAAAACATCAAACACCAGCAGCTCAACGGCTTTGACCGACTCATCCTCAGTACTGGTCATGTTTTATTAGTACTATTCTATTTTTTAAAAAGGGATCTGCTCTAAAAGTGAGTGGACCAACACAAAGTGCGTCTCTGACCTTTAAAAATTCGTACGCTTTGCTGGAGCTAGATGTTAATGGGAAAACAGATGGGTGTTGGATTTGCATGCTGAAGAATCTGCAGACACACCAACCCTGTTCATGGACACCCGCATCATTCCTGCCGCCATGATTTGAATATCAAATAAAGGCATCAATGTGAACAGCACATCTGATGGCAGTAGGGGGTGGGGTGGGGTGGGGTGGGGGGGGGACGTCCCTATACAGGATATAAGAGCTGACACTTTTTAGATCCTGAAACAAACTGGCCGGGCTGACAACACTCTGCCTCCGTCTCAGGTAAGACACTGTCTGACTCACAGACAAACTATTGTCATTCACTGCAGCAGTTTGGATGAGTTGGATCATGTTATATGAAGCAAACTTGTATCGTCTTTAATTTTCTACTGCTTTTTTCTAACAAATTGTATTCCCCCCCCCCCCCCCCCCCCCCCATCCGTACCTTCTTGAAAGAAAAGGGTGTAGGGTTTAGTGACATCACATGGTGAAATGTAACAGCAGAATGGCACCAACCTGAGAGAGCCTATGGTAGCTTTGGGTTCAAACTAGTTTTACATATTGCACTGGACCTTTACATTTCTATTATTGTTATTGTTATTATTATGAGGATGGTTATCAGTATTATCAGTATTATCATTATTTGCATTTTCCCTTTAGTTCTTCTCTACACATACCTACATCTCTCCATGACAGTGAGAATGGCCCTTGTGTTGTTCATGCTGTGTTCAGGTAAGACCATCCTTTCTTTCTTGGTCTCAGTCTCCTCATGAGATCATACAACTATTCTTTTATTCATGAATGACAGTCAGGTCAACATTGCAACTTATTTTCTCGTCACCAAATGTGAACTCAAACCATTTCAATGTTGTGGTTTCCGTCCTTGCAGGATTTGTTCACTCTACATTTGCCGGGAATCATTTAAGACTGATGAGCAGAGTCAATGTCACAAAAAGATTCACTCAAAATGTTTCGCTGAGCAAGTGCATTAAGAACGGTGGGTCACTTATGACCCTGTATGATGAGGATGATGCTACTTTCCTAAAAAACTACATAGGACATAAACTGAAAGCATACTGGATGGGTCTGCAAAAGAAACGACACAGCGCCACCACTTGGTCAGACAACAGCACTTGTGCATACCAAACATCACTTGAGACAGAAGATTGGCAAATCTGCGCAGCTGGGGTAAATAATGCATGGAAAGGTTTTAATTGCTCAAAGAAAGAAGCTTTCATGTGCTACCAGGGTAAGTGTCATTCATAGCGATTTGTTATCACTTGGTTATTGTTTTTTGTTGATGTTTATTGTAGCTTTGACGTGTATGTATACATATATATATATATATATATATATATATATACACACACACACACACAAACACACAACACACACACACACGAACACATATATATATTAGATATATGACTTTGGTGCAACCCTCTGCCAAGGTAATGGTAATTCATCTCGTGGGGGTTACCCTAAATCCTATCATCCATCCATCCATCCCACCAACCAACCAACCAACCAACGACATTGGCAGCCAACTATCAAATCCACCAGTAAACCCCCCTTACATCCAACATATCAACTGAAAAAACAAGAATATAGCCCTCCAACTTACAGAGGGACCACCAACAGACCGACCATCCAATCGGTGGTAAAGATATTACCTCCCTGGCGGATTTGACAAACGATGTTTTTTGTTGTATGTAAAAGTAAAAGTGATATTTCTCATCTTTGCAGGAGATAAATTACACCTGATAGAAAAAGTGAAGAACTGGTGTCAGGCACAGCAGTACTGCAGGAGGCACTTCACTGACCTGGTCAGCATCTGTAATGAGACGCTAAAGAGGGAAGTGCTGCAAAAAGGAAATAACAAAACCTTTTGGATTGGACTCATGCACGATAAATGGGAGTGGGCAGACAAGAGCTGCTCTACGTACAGAAGCTGGAAGACGCTGAGTCAAGACAAGACTCAGAACTGCACAGATACGTTTAGAGGCAGTGTTCCAAATCAAGTGAAATGTTCCAATAATCGACTAACAATTTGCTCCAATGGTAAATCCCTAAAACGGTTAGATATATGATTCTCTAATCTCTAATCTTCATATGCAATACACAGGAACACTACATACGCAATGTGAACACGATGTCCACTCTTGGACATCAATAACTGTGAACAGCTGCATATTTATTTGTTGTTATTTGTGTAACTTTGCCTCATATCTTTTCGCACTTGTCCTTCTACTCTCACTTTAAATGATTTATTTCTTACATATTTGTTATTTTTCTGTAATCGGGTTAGTGTTGTCATTGCAAAAATCTTCAATGCAGCAAATACAAGATCATCGTATATGCAAACTACTTGGCAATTGAGACCATTCTGAAAATCATCAACTGAAAACCATATGTCTGCCTTTTACTGGGTTTTCAGGTAACAGGAGAATCATAACCATCAACAAAACCTTGACTTGGGATGAAGCGTTAAACTACTGTGAAGACAACCACAAAGACCTGCTGCAGATTTATAATGAGAGAGATCAGAGAGCTGTGGAGCAGTGGCTGGGATTCGGACCAGACATCGACGGCCCGTTCTGGATCGGTGTGAGGCAGAGTCGCATCTTCGGATTCTGGATTTTGCGCAACAGGGGGGTGACCTACAGCAACTGGGATCATCAGCCGCAGCCGGCCCTCTACGAGAACTGTGGTGTCATCAATGGGACAGACTACAAATGGAGGGATGCCGAATGCTCGCACAAGCATCATTTTCTTTGTGAAGAGGAGATAGAATTAATTTGAAAATAAGCTCATTTATACATATCTTTTCTAGTAGGGTTTCAGTGTGAGAGTGTGTAGATCTAGTGGTAAGCTTGCCGGTTGCAGCTGAATACTCCTCAACTCACCCTTTCCTATCAAGCATTGAGCAGAACCAAGAGTAGTCATCAGTTATCATTCAAACTCATTTTAAAAAGTTCATTTTAGGATCATAAAAAAAACACTGAATAATACATTCAGGGGTTTACACACATTAAAATTGTAGCATAATTATTTCTTATGTCATTGTGGCCAATAGACATGGGGATAGTTTGACCTAAAACTTACACACTGGACCAAGAGCACAAAACTGTTGATGAGCTGATCTTGTCCATTTTAAACTGCCTGCTTGCATTGTTGTTTATATTTTCAGAATACCTCTTCATTTCTGAGTCCACAATCAACTTAGAATAATGAGTGTGTATGGCTTTTAATAATGTTTTTAAGTTTGTAGTTTGTAATTGCTGAGTGAAGGGAGAAAATGTTGAGTACATCCTTTCTGGCTTATCTGCAGAGGCTATTAGATACCCGGGGAATTACATAAAATCGAACTTATTTCACTTGGGAAAGAACAGGGAAATATGCTAATCAACATGAACCAGCTGTTTATGGTCTGATCATCACACTACTGTTTGCCTGTGTATTCAAATCGTATCGAGACTGATCATAGCTTATCGTCACATGACAACAATTTCCTCGGCTGCTCCAAAAAAGAAAAGAAAAACTACTTTGTGGTACACACATATGTATATATATGTATATATATATAGATATATATATATATTATATATATATATATATACGTTACACTTAGATGTCTCTACATTCTAAAAACTGAACATTTAAAAGCAGTAACGACAGTGTGATATAGCTACAGCGTTAATAAGGAGTGAATAACAAGAAGAAATCACTGTGATTCAATTAAAAGGTTGCAATGATACTGATTTGTGCTGCTTTTTGTCTCATAGCTCCACATAAGTGATCATCAGGCCCTCGTTTTCATTCATCTGCTCCCTTTTCTTGTGATGCAGAAAATATCGAAATGCATGAAAAAAAACACTTGGCAATGGGTAGGAGGCAGATTCAGAGTGGAAGTCAAAATCATGGGCAGAGAAGTAGGGTAAGTGAGGGAGAAGAACAAAGCTTGGACAACTTCCAGAGCCATTACTCACTGTGGACAAACTTGGGCTGAAGCCTCAATCCGTCACCCCCTCACTCATCATAACAACTCATCACACAGCTCAGGGTGTGAGCGTGTCGGCCTGTGTTCTTCGCCCTCTCGTTCATTGCTCATTCCGGGGGAGCAGACTTTTGACTTTCCCCTGACTGGTACCCACCTCACTTCTCCTATCCACCGCATCAAATCACAGGGACGTGTGAGATCATCGCTCATGGAGAAATCACAAAACAAACATCACAGGAGCATTCATCACCAGCCTGCCGGCCAGCTACATACTTTATTGCAAACAAACAAACAAACAAACAAACAGTCCAGTTTCATGGGAAGAGGTATGACCCATATAGGGGTGTTGAATGATGGCCCTGGCCTGGTGTCCAGCCCGGGACGGCCCAGATCGTAACTCAGTGGGGACGCCACCAAGGAGAATCCAAATCCTCTTGTGATTTAAAGCGTGTGAATGACCCCGGCTGTTTCGCTATTTCCAAAGAAAAAATGCATCAGATTCGCCCACAGATGTCTGTTCCTATATGTACAGTTAAAAAAGGGTCACATGACAATGAAATAATCAAAAGCTGTAACCGGCCCACTTTATTAAGTAAGAAATATCAGTATAATGGCATCAACGTCTTTGTTCAAATTTTACGCACT
Organism: Chascanopsetta lugubris; assembly: GCA_016785325.1. Taxonomy (NCBI): domain Eukaryota; kingdom Metazoa; phylum Chordata; class Actinopteri; order Pleuronectiformes; family Bothidae; genus Chascanopsetta; species Chascanopsetta lugubris. Next base: position 55,741 of record JAFBJT010064241.1, on the reverse strand, counting down.
GATCGTTTAAAGGTATCTTTTTGCCCACGTTTCCCCATCTGCTCAAAGCTTGACTTGTGACTTGTTCTCCTAAAAACTTTGTTTCTCTACTTGAGTTGTATCATGACTGATCCCCTCATTTGTCCGAAGGCACAGAGAGAGAGAGAGCGAGAGAGAGAAAGAGAGAGAGCGAGAGAGCGAGAGAGAGAGAGAGAGAGAGAGAGAGAGAGCACAGGAGGATGTCAGCATCACAGTGTGATAGATAAACCGAGAGAAAGAATGAAAGAGCCAGAAGGAAGGAGAGAGAGAGAGAGCGAGAGAGAGAGAGAGAGAGAGAGAGAGAGAGAGAGAGAGAGAGAGAGAGAGAGAGAGAGAGAGAGAGAGGAGAGCAGATGGAGCGAGGGAATGAGGGAAGAGCGGAGGGGCCTGTCAAACTATTAACGTCATGGCGTGAGCCCGGGGCTTGTGGTGACACAGGAGATGAGTGGACGTATTTAGCGTGGTGCCCCGAATGTGCACACGTACACGTGCACTCAAGCCACAACCTCCCGGCAACAGCTACTCTACCTTTTCCACGCGGGTTACTTCAGGTTTGAGCCCTCAGTGAGGAGAGAGTCACACTCACTAAAGAAACTTTAAAGGGGAAAACACCTCAAACGGCCTCCTTACTCTTTACTGAACTTATATCTTCTAAACTTTATCCTCACCTTTAATACAGCGACATGGTTTTTGGACGTCGGAGTTACTCCCTTCTACTTTACCACATGTCATGTGCTCCTTTACGAGACTGCAGGTCCTGACAGGATTTGGTGAGTTTGAGTGTGGTCTCACAGGGGCAGGCGGTTGGGTCTTGGTGGAAGTACAGCGTCTTAATGAATGCCCTTCTGTTTTCCACTGGGAGTATAGATTTTAACTTGTGGCGGCGCCTGTTCCAGCCCACATCGAGCTGAGTGACATTTCACCGGGGTGAAGGTGCACACTGACAACAGAGAGGGTGAAAAGCCCTTTTCACACTTCAATACGCCGCAATTACTTTGATTCCCACACAACACGGCAATGTTCACTGTCAAATTAATAATTCATCCTGAGTCACAGGGAAAATGTTGCCATTGTATGGCCTCCTCAGCGCTCAGCAACAATGGCACAGTCACACAATACAGACTCTGAGCGTGTGTCCCAGATTCCAGACCCAGATCCACAAGCCAAATGATACATCTGTTAGCTTAGCGACTCTTTTCAAGTGTTTCAGTGTCTGCCGGTCATTTCTCTCCCCTGTTACTTTCACAGGGAATCAAAGCGAGCAAGTGGATGAGAGTCTTTTCTTTTCTACAGCAACGTGCAGGTACAGGGAAGCTTAAAGCACAAGTAGTCAAGATGTTTATCATCACTGCATCCCGGTCGCCACAGGTTACTGAAGCACCCCTTCCCCCTCCCACCTCAGCACTCTCTAATTGGTATTCCAGTCAAGGCCCTACCAACCTTTCATGGGGTTTCTGCTGCTAATGGCTGATTGCACAATATCTGCATGACTAGTGACATTTGTGACACATTCGGAGGAGAGAGGGCTAATTTCCACTGGAGAGCTGCCTACGGGTGAGAGTGGTAGAGTCGTTGCAGAGGTGGGGGCGTGAGTGTGTCACTGATCTCCACAAAATGATCCACTTCCTTGCTCAACCTTTGCCCATTGAGAAGTTCACACCGCGACCAACCCGTAAGTGTTCACCTTCACTGCAGGAGTCATATCAAATCGCCTTTGAGTTGCTGCTCTGAGTAGATGCATCTGCCACTTTCTTGCCAATAGTGGTCCTTCCTTTATTTCCAGCGCCGCTACAACAATCCAGTCTCTCCACTCCAGATTTAGGGAACAGACATTCCTCCCGCTGTCCGTAAGTCTGTAAACACCAAACCTCCAGCTGCTCCACCAATCCTCTACAAATCCCATTTGAAAGTACAGCTGGCATACATGTGCACTTCAGAAATTTAACAAGCAGCGGAGCGCCGGAATTTGTGTATGAAATACCAGATGCCTTTATTTCCCACAGTGCTGCAGGAATTAAAAAGAGTAGGAGAACGCTTGCAGGTAGGAGGCCGGACCCACTGTCCCTCGTCGGTTTCGCCCCCCAAAAAATGTTGACCTTCTCCTGCAGAAAGCTACATACTCTGTTACCTTGCCATTTCTTTGTATTTACAAACTTTAGCAGCGCATTGCTGAGAGAGCTTTAATAAGACTGCTGCTCCTGCACCTTTTCTCCTGCCTTAAAATATTTAGTGAATGTACAGCACAGTCGGATACAGCTGTATGGGAGATATAGGCGCAGCAGCTGGAGCCATACAAATTGATCCTGGGTGGAGATGAATTGACACTGGCAATATTTTAGTTGACATGAAAAACACTTGGTTCTACATCCACA
>JAFBJT010064241.1:29095-51255 GCA_016785325.1 Chascanopsetta lugubris | reverse complement strand
ACACACACACACACACACACACACACACACACACACACACACACACACACACACACACACACACACACACACACACACACACACACAGAGAAAGAGAGGGAGTTCTTGACGCACTTGCACTCTCTCTAGTGTCCCAGAGCAGAGATTAGGCGCACTATCATCAACCCTCCACACCAGTCTCTACATTATTTATACAATGTGTGTGTGTGTGTGTGTGTGTGTGTGTGTGTGTGTGTCTGCACATGCATGCTGTAATGGCTATCTGGTGTCTCCCCTGGGAGAGAGGAGGGTGAGGGAGCCAAAGAGAGGGAGAGTCGAGGTCACAGAGGTTAAGTGTGGGGGGGGGGGGGGGGGGGGGGGGGGGGGGGGGGGGGTAGGTCATGTTTGGCAGACTCTCTCCTGCTCTTCCTGTCCCTCGCCATTTTTGATCCTGTCACACAATTGAATTCAATACAACACACGTTCAAACAAAATGACAAAAACACATTGCACAAAAATGTCAAAAACTCGTCTCTCTGAAAGGTTATAAAAGTGTATAAGAAAGACTCTCTCTCTCTCTCTCTCACGCACGCTCTCTCAGTGTGTGTGTGTGTGTGTGTTTCAGAGTGGGGATTATGTTTAGAGGAATGCTGGGAACAAGAACAGGTGTCTTTGTCCTGTCCTCACAGAGTTTTACCCTGGCCAAGCTGTCCTGACACACTCTCTCTCTCTCCTCTCTCTCTCTCTCTCTCTCTCTCTCTCTCTCTCTCCACACGTAAGTTTCTCTGTAGTCCTTAAACTATGCGACATGGTCACTTAGGTGTAAAGATTGTGACTGAAATGATGAATAGTGAAAAGTACAGGACATGTTGTCCCCCACAAAGACGACTAATATTGTTTATTGACATGGTCGCTTTAATAAGCAGTGAGGCTAATGACAATGAGTCAAGCATCATTTTCAGACAGAACATGTCCTCTTGTCTTTATTCAAATAAACACACACACACACACGCACACACACACACACACACACGCCACTGCTGGTCCTGTGAGTATCAGTTTCACTCAGTGACCTGAAATATGATGTGCGTGTATAATGACCTCTGTGGTTCACGCCAATGTCAAAAATATCATTACAGATGCATCTCTATAGACACACACACACACACACACACACACACACACACACACACACACACACAGTCCCTGTCTGCGTGGTTGCTTGTAACCTTAGAATCGTCGGCTTTGGTGACTTTGATGTTTGAGGGATGACACCAACGGGAGGAGATGAAACGTTAAATACAGCCCGACATGTACAACAGAGCTCAGATTAAAGGTTCAGTGTGTAGGCTGTAAATACATTTCTTTCAGTGATAAAACATTTCATATTTGCACGGTCGTGTTTACGTGTGCCTCCGCCTAGTGATAAATCTGCCTCTTCTTGAGACCTGTTTGGTGTGTTTGAGATCGGGTTGCTCATTCTCATGCAGACGGTAACACCCGCCCGGTATTAAACAATCATCTTCTGTCGTCTCCTGGGCTCGACGGCAGCACTGCGGGGGTCAGTGGTCAGCCCCACTCATTTATTCCTTGCAGATCGGGGATTTGATCAACCTCTTCTTGACTTAACTCGACAGGCATCATTTGCTCTGACATAGTCATCACCAGTTCACCGTGTCTGGAAACATTGTATTGGCCTGTGCGGTGGGAGTGTGTGTGTGTGTGTGTGTGTGGGTGGTGGTGATGTGTTATTGTTGGAGAGGAGCGTGCTCAGCCAGGCTAGTGTGTTTATGATAGCCCCTGGTGTGTTGCTCTGTGGTTGTGTGGTTCACTCAGGGTTTGATCACGCAGCAAGTGTTTGTTTGAAAAGAGGAACAGAAGGTGGAGGGCGGGAAGGGAAAAGGAAATAAGATGGTGTGTGTGTGTGTGTGTGTGCGCGAGTGTTGTTTCATTTGCATGATAACCCGCTACCTACACTTGCACGTCTGGAAAGTTTGAGGGTTTGCACACCACATGCACGTAGTTTTTTCACACATTGCGATGTTTGTTAAAGGAATAACAATTATCCATAGTTCCTGAATGGCTGCCTGCACAGCCTGTTTGTTGACGGTGGTCGGCCACCTGCCGACTGCTTAATATCTCTGCTGGCGAAATCCAGTTTGGATTTGGAAATGGAAAATGTGAAGGCCTCTTCTCCGTCGTTTGACTGGTAATTTCATTTGAAATCTTCCCGAGTGGGTTGGACAATTGAGAGAATCACGGGTGTATCTTACAAATGCATCTGAGAATAATTGTTTAATTCAGTGAATAAAAAGAAAGGGGTGATGATCTGTGTCCTCTTGAAGAAAAGTCTTTACACTGTTCCACTATTCTTTGTTTTTTTTAATCCTGATATATGGTTCCACGTTTTTGGAGGGTTACCTCATACCCTTACTCGAAACCTTACATGCCAAGTATATTTATAGTTGTTGTGTATATAATGTGCCGCGTAGCAATCTCTCCGCCAGTCAACTTGTTGACATTGTCCATATTTCCCCGCCATTGAGTTGGATCTCCTTCTCAGCCAATCCCATTGGACTTGGAGCTGCTAGATGTTGATAAACAACTACATTTCAACTCCGACATGTTCAAGTCACGACAGCTGCTTTGTGCGTTGCTCCAGTGTTTAGTTACGTTTCTGGGGCGTAGGGGTCGTAGTAGTCTACACATGTAGACGGAGACTACCCCCATGTTGAAAAATGTCTCGAGTAGCAAACACTTTTGTACAGATTCGTAGATATCGTATCCGGCAGATGTGCTATCAACATTATTCAGTGTTACGCAACAACGTCTAAATGGTAAGAGCCGGTCAGCGCGGCAGAGATTATCAGGGCTATCTATCTCGGCCTCAGGCTGTCATCCAACAAATCCATTGACAGGCCTGCACATCCATAATCTGATGATTTGGACCGTTTTCCCCCCCAATCTCCCGCCCAGCCTGTCTCATTTCCTCTGTTGTTGTTTGTATTCTGTTCAGCTACACGGCCTCGCTCTGCACACACAGGCCAACGTGCTCGCCTCCCTGCGTCGCCTGCCTCACAGTGAGGTCGTGGTAGTTGACTTTACACTTACAATGGGAGTGGGTCATTTGGACAGAGGCCACCACGCCGCTCCACCGTGTTTCAACTGGAGCCTAGAATGGACAAACGCCCTTTGAAGACTGCCACAGTGTCTCACTTACACCAGGAAACATAAGCAAAGTATGAACCTTAGTTTGGACCACGGTGAAAATACCGCTGTTTTAGATTTATATTGTGTATCATTGCATCAGGTTATTTATACTATCCTGCATCCATTGTGAATCGTTACTTTATTCGCACCTGACATGATAAACTAACATCAGCAGAACCGTTTGGAATTAAATGTCCTGAATGTCAATGACACCGTATCTGGGTGGATATTATTCTCTTCCGCCGACTCGACTTTCCCTCCTTGTATCAGTGCTCTGTGGATAATTGTGACTATATCTGGCTGACAATTAAACATTGTAATATTCTATTTTGCCCGGTCGCGTCAGATTTGACTCGACCACCCAAGCGACAGAATGTTGGTGGGAGACTCGCACAAACATTTTCAAACGCGTGCGCCAACACGTAAACGCTCCCGAAACTTGTACATTTGGGCGCACACATGCTCGCACAAACAGTCATATACCCACGCCCACGCTCTCATTCTGCACCGGTTACTCTGCGTTTCCTACGAGCGGCGGGTGGAGGGAGACGGAGGGACAGACAGGAGTGATGACTGGCCGTGTTGTTTTCCTCTGCTCATAGGAAAGAGTGACTGCATGAGAGGAAAGAGGTGGAGGAGAGGTGGAAAGGTTTTTACTTGGGCTGAACTGTTCCACTAAGCGCACTGACACGACTGCCTTTCATGTTACAGAGTGTGTGTGTGTGAGAGAGTGTGTGTGAGAGTGTGGTAAGATGATGACCTAATGACAGTAGAGGGATGTGGTTTACATCTTCACACCTTTCATTTATGAGTGTAATCCTGTGGAGGAGCGATGACCTGGGGCCGAGACAGTTCTCAGACAGTATTTCACTGTTGAACATCTGATTTTTGCCGTTTCCCACACAGATTCAACTTGTCCTGCACCACATGCACAGGAAATCTTTTGCAAGTGCATGGAAACTAATGTTTACAGAACGTCTGTAAACCTGTTCCAGCAGTGACACCAATTAAAATGTCTGACCCCAAAAACTATTCAAATTACGGCAAAAAAAAAAAGCTTTGTGATGATGATATTGTAGCCTTGGCGACGGCCATGCTCGCCAATTATTTTCTTTATGTCCTCAGAAAGCTCTACTTTGTCTTGTCCATGTTTAATGTGGCGCACAGCGCAGCGCTTCTCTCTGTGTAAAAAGGCCAAATCACTGACATGGTTGAAGACAGCTGTCATACTCATTGAAGTCTGCTTGAAATATCTTCTGCTTGTATCACAAATCCACCTACAAGTTGGCACAACAACAACAACAACAACAAACAACAACAGTGTTCAGGAAGAACATTGTGTCTCTGAGGCATATGGAAGCCTCTTTGTTTGGCCATGTTAGACGGCCTTGAAAGACTGAGACAATAGAACATATGGAAATGTACTTGCAGGTCAGGACATGCTGTTGTCCCACCCCTGTCATTGTGTTCGACAACCATTACTTCATTCCCACTCGTTTTCCGGTCTCTCCTGTGCACTGTGTCGCTTTGTACAATAAAGAGAGAAATTGTCTGTAAATACCAACAATTGACCGGAGAACGAAATGAATTGGGTTGCGATCATCTCAGTGCTGCATGTGAAATATGGAGGACGCTGAAGTCTGTGCTCGATCGAGCTGCTTTGATAACGCTGTAACCCCCCTGGCCCTCCCCTCTCTCTGTTTCAGGGTATGCATTCCCAGACTGGGCCTACAAGCCCGAGTCCAGCCCTGGGTCCCGGCAGATCCAGCTGTGGCACTTCATCCTGGAGCTGCTGAGGAAGGAGGAGTACCACGATGTCATCGCCTGGCAGGGCGAATATGGCGAGTTTGTCATCAAGGACCCGGACGAGGTGGCCCGACTGTGGGGAGCCAGGAAATGCAAACCACAAATGAACTACGACAAGCTCAGCAGGGCACTGAGGTATGACCACAGAGAAACTGTATGTAAGGATGTAGACTCAAATATTCATTTAGATTCTATTCTGAAACGTTTCTTTGCTTCTCCAGAAATCCTTAATTTTGTGGTCAACTTACACAAACACAGTCTTTTAATAATTACAATCACAGATGTTCTCCGCACTTCACTGGAGGTTTTATGAGATGTTATGATACGATGTCTCTCCCAAGTAGTTTGCCTTCACGCGACACCCCATAATCTCATAGTCACCCCAGCAATATCTGCACATATGTACACATGTTGATTAACTCTACTTTAAAAAAAAAAAAAAAAAATGAAGTAATACTGGAATAAATCATTTGTAAATGAGGCATCCCCACACCAACGCCCTGAAACCGCAGGCATTGTAAGGAAACGTTCTGTAATGGAAAACCACCTGTGACTCTGGCAGTTGATTCCTGTTACAGCACTGACCCAGCGGAAGTATTTCATCCAGACGCCATAGCTTTGGCTCTTTGGCTCTGGTGCACCCAGACATTCCATCAGCCACGCCTGCCAGGGAGTTAATAGCACTTAACCTCGTCTATAATACAGTGGCAAGACAAACCCCCTGGGCACATGCCTGCCCGTGGTGTTTACCTGGACAAGTTTAGCCCACATTCCGTTCCCAACGGAGTTACAACACTGACACATTTGGCTCGTCACACTTAATCGCTCTTGATTAAAGTGTTATATATATATATATACACACACACACACACAGATATAGTTATATATACACAAACTAATGAGCCTGCTCTGCCGGTGCTCTGGCACAGGTCAGGGTGTGGCCTTTGTTGAAAGTGTAGGTATTGATAGCACTTAAAAGTATGACAAATGACACACAGTGGGGCATTTTGCTTATTGTTTACGTGGTGTAGATAAATGGTTGTTTCCACATAATGTCACTTCACCGATGAATTATTTGGGCTATTTGGCTGATGACACAAAACTGTCCATGTCCTTTGGGTTCTTTCTTGACCCATCTCCATCCTTTGTGGAAATCATTCCAAGAGTGAACTTAAGAAGCCGCCTTCACAGAGAGAAATATATACATATATATATATATATATATATATAATATATAATAATTTTTTTTTCTTTAAAGAAATATATGGTGCTATGCGCCCACAGAACAATAAATGTGAAGACTACAGCACAGTATCTTAGGGGAACTCCCTTCAACTGATTGTGTAAAGCACATAATCCATTCACTATGCCTTGTATTCCTGCTATTAATTCACGCATTAAACAGGTCAGAGATCAGGCTAAAGGCTTTAGAGAATGTCACAGGCCATCGGAGGAAGGAAATACATTGAATTGCTTAATTTAGGTGCAGAAAGGCTTATGTATGCTCATTTACACTGGTGAGATTAAGATAACGTCTGTCACAGATGGGATCCTACCGGAACGGAGGGAATTATGATGGACTATAATGTGTGATGTGCACACACACACACACACACACACACACAGACACACACACATACATATACACATACATTCTGATAGAGTCCAGATTTAGAATTTGTGAATCAGAGGGGGAAAAAAAGGAATGTGGATGGGATACTAGTAGCCAGGCTGTATATTTATAGCTTGTCCGTCCTCAAGAGCTGTAACAGATTTGGAGCTTAGGCTGCACTAAGTGCTTATATATAGCTGGTCTTAGTGCCCTCTGATGGACCGGCTTTAGAGCCTGATTATCAACAGGTTTTATTTTTTATTTTTTTACACAGGAGTTTCCCCTCTGGAACTCTTGTGTTCTCATCCGTCCCCTTGCAAGCACACCGTCTTCCTCTGTGCCTATAAATTGACCAGAGTCACTTCAGCGAGGGTCAGGGCGGTCAACTGAGCACCGAGACACATGCACGTGGCCACGTCCGAGTCCGCGGCGCTCGCCCGGTGCGACACCGGAGCCGTCGTCGGTCGCGTCACCGTGGCCGCTCGAGACACGCACGCATTGTAAATGTGGCGAGAGGATAAACGACACTGGAGATGAATGAAGCCATCAAAGCGGCACACAAACACACGTGCGCGTGGTTAACATTCCCCATGTGGAGGAAACCGTTGGATTTCAGGCCACCGCGCAGCCCTCATATGGGAGCAACCTGGGATCTGCAAGTCACGGAGACTCCAGGCAGCATGTGGCAATTAGCATCCACACACATGCTCATGCACTTGAAAAGAGCCGCCTGTTTTGAAGTGTTCTTTTTATCACTCAGCCTTTGTAATCATTATTTATACCTCCGTGATCTTATTGTTATTTCCTGTCTGCTGTGCACATGGTGGAAATTCCCTTCCAGTTCTCCGTGTTGTGTTGCGCAGACATGCGTTCGCGTTGGCTCTCCTTTAAGGGGGCACGCGCTCACTCGGTGCGTCATCTCGGCCTCCTGCTCCCACGGCCGCTGTGAAATTCCCACTCCTGTCGAGAGGATTACACTCTGACTGTGCAAGTATGTGTTTTAGAAGCCAGCCTTTCTCTGGTAGTGTGTTCGGCCTCGTTCCTCTGTTTCATCGCAAAGAAATTCCAAAGAGACAAACTTGATAGACTTTAAAGGTGTTTGACCGGAGAGATCCCTCATGGGGTCGAGGTGTCGGGCATTTTAAGTTTTGAGAAATGTTTATTGGGAAGCTGAATTTTCATGATTGGGGATCAGGTTATCAGAAAAGGAGGCAAAGCCCCCCCCCCCCCGATACCCTCCACCAGCGGTCCGCTCTCATAAATGACTTTGTGCCGATCGACAAAAAAAAATGGAGAGTACGGGAAATGAAGCCTGCTGCCAATCAGTCATCGCAGAGTGCCGGCTTAATGAGGGTAATCACGCTAAGAGGTCCCAGCTCCCGGGGTCCTCCCGGGCCGTCCCCCCGGCCCTTGTAGCCTGCAGCCCACGTTGGCTCCACTGCAGCCGTCGGAGGTCAGGGGGGACTGCCACGCACAGCTGGCAAAGATTAGAAACTCCGAACATGTGCGCATTCACATACACAAATGCACCATTGTACACGGACCCCTTGCCCATGCACGCTGGCCCGCACACATGTTTTGAGTGCTTGCTCCATTTCCAGCCCTCATTTAGCTGTGATTGGCTGCCACAGCTGGAAAATTGCCACCACAGGGGGAAAAAAACAAAACAAAAAAAAACACATAAAAAAAGATTAAAAGCCTCTAGGAGATTTCCAGGAATGGTGATGCTGTGAATAAGAAGAAAAACATTACGTATGATTGTCTGTAATCCCGCCGCCCCATTGTTACCCTGAAACGCTGCAGCCATGTAAAGCGCCGCTCTAATTCGGGCCCCGGTTTACAGTTAGAAATGACCTCATTGACACAGCCACACAACATGCAGCAGGAAATACTGCTGCATGTGCACGCACTGCTGCTCACCTCGCCGGCCCGCGCCCGTTTATAGGTCATAAGGTCTCGGTGTGCAGCCGCTCCGCTTTGTGTGGAAGCGCCCAGCGCTCCAGAGAAAGTGCAGAGGGAGCAGCCAGGGACAGTTCCACTGTATGACTCTGGGTTTTCAGTGTATGCTCATGTGCATTGACTTTCCATTGTCTCTATCTGCAGCATGTATGTTTTCAGTGTACACAAGCCCTGTGTGTGTGTCATTGTCCTGGGCTGAATGAGGCCTTTATTTTCTGTGGGTGAGGGATGCACACGAGCTGCACACACACACACACACACACACACACACACACCAGATTGTACTCGAGTACATATTCGCACCCACAAAGCATGTGACCGGCCTAATCGGACCCTGACCAGACCCTCCTCTTCACACATCAACACACATATATACCACCCCCACCCCACCCCGTCCAGCACAGACGTGAGCGCGTGCACATACACACACACACACACACACACAGGCACGCGTGCGCGCGCACACAGAGCATGTGACACCATTCCTAATAGAACTTCATCCCCACATTCCTACTTAAACACATTTTCCTGTTGGAAAAAAACGAAATACTTAGCAAACTCAGCTTCTTCACAAAACACACTGTACTGTGTGTTACTTCCACACTTGTAAACATACACACACACACCTGAGTGAGAGCAGCTGGTGTATGTGTGTTGTTGAGGACCTGGCTGTGTGTGTGTGTGTGTGTGTGTGTGTGGGGTGTGTGTACCAGTCAGTGCTGACGAAAGAGGTAGAAAATAAACACGGGGCTCCTGGGGAGTATTGTAATCCTGACTTCCTGTCACAGTCAGCGCCTATTTACAGCCCAACAATGGACAGACAACGCACGCATACACAACTGGGTTGGTCGGGTTAATTTTTTATGTTTGTGTGTGTGTGTGTGTGTGTGTATTTATGTAGTGCTACTAAAATAGATCGGTGGTCTCGTGCATATAATGTATTAAAGGGTGCCTTTGTCACAGAGCTACCAAATTTACGCTGACATTAAATTCAAAACATGGCTGCAGGCCTGCTTAACAAGTACTACCCACGACCTGCCCGGTCTTCTGAACTCGAACTCGAACCCGCTGGAGCTCCATCCCAGAATGAGACCCAGCTCCAGCACAACCAGCTCACGTCAGAGAGACAGCAGCTGCAGAACTGTTACCTGAAGCGCCCCTGGAGGCTCTGCTGTGAATATAGCGGGTCCTTTGTTTGTGAATCCTACACTTGCTGTTGTATCAGAGCGAGTGAGCTTCATTCTACGCGTCGCACCGACGTCGTTTTGACCACAGGCGGACAGAGGAGGTTACGAAATATCCCATGTAGCTTTGTCATAGCCTGCTCCCCGATTGGCCGTAAAATGTGTTTTTTAAACAATGGCGAGGGTTTTCTGAATAGATCTTATATTCCTCTAAATAAGACATCTGGTATTGTCGCAGAGCAGGAAAGAAGAAAAAAAAACACCTATAATTCACAGTAGCAATTCTGTGATATTTATATCATTCTCTAAATGCTTATAAAAGGGCTGTAATGCTGCTCTGAGATGTTGACTGTATGTTCATTCTGTGCCACTGAGCTCCCGCTGCGTCTCCCCGCTTTGATCATAATGTTTTGGATCGCGGCAGGTCTGTGTAATCGCAGCCTTAATTCCTGGCCTCGAATCACACACAGTTCCAAGTGAGTTGATCGAAAGCCTTCCCTCTGTTTCCCTCGAGGCTTTGCCCGAAGCCGCGGCTGCATTGATTCTTCGGTCGACTCTTTTGGTTCAACAGAGCCGGATAAAACCTCATCTTATGGGATGATTTGTTCTGTGGCTGTGTGTGGTGGCACACATGTGTTGCAGCATGCCTGAATGGGATATGGCAGTTGTAGACGTGGGATATGAGGTGTGTGTGTGTGTGTATGTGTGTGTGTGTGTGTGTGTGTGTGTGTGAGTCGAGTGTGGTGGGCAGCTAAACACAGGCACTCAAAGAATCTCTTTCTTCTCTTTTGAAGTGAGTTCAAATGCTCTTCAAAGACTGTCTGTCTGTATGACGGCGCACAAGGGGGGGGGGCACAAAGAATGAGTGACCACGTGCTCTAAACGCTGCCTCAGATGCTGCGGTTTGGATCGCCCAAAGTTGTTGTGCGACTCCAATTATGCATTTCAGCGTTCAGTGTATTAAGTGCATGCATGTGTGTGTCTGTTTGTGTGTGTTTGCAGACAAGTGAACACAGAAATTAAGTTGGCTCCGCTCCCTTCAAGCTGGCTGCCACAAGCCACGGTCTGACAGATGTGTCAGCCAGTTGATATCATGCGCGTTTGTATTGTATTGCCTGAGCGAATCAACGTCGAAAGAAGAGACGCGTCAAGTGAAGGCAAACTTTTCTGTATGTTGTTTGCTTATTCCTGGGATCTGCAAATAAACACCATTCTTACTTCTGAGACGTGACGAGACGATGTTGCGGTTTACTTAGTGCATTGATCGTTAGATTGATGTTGTAATCAATGTGTCATCTGGATTTGTTTGTTTTACCTCCCTCGACATTCTCTAACTACAGTTACGCTCAGCTCGTTGATTTTTTCTATCGTCAGCTAAGTCGATCATAGTTCCGTTCTGTTTTTTTTTGTTTTGTTTTTTTCCCCTGCTTGACTTCCTGCTTGTCTTAGACCCTCCATCCCCATCACTCTCAACCACTCCTTCACCCCCCCCCCCTCCTTCACCCCCCCCCCCACCCTCCTCGACCCGTGTGTCTCCCCTAGAGCAGAAATTACATGCTGCTTTGTGCCTGGCGTAAACAGTGTTTTCAACAGTGCGGGCCTGTCCTGTCTCCCTCTGTCTCTCGCCCTCTCCCGTTGCCTCAGGGGGCGAGTGAGTGGGTATAAAGAGGGAGGGGGGTGGATTGATGGGGAGGGCGGGAGGGAGGGGGGGTATCAGTTGGATAAAGAGGTGGAGAGGGGGGGGGAGGGTTGGAGAGAACAAGTGAAAAAGAGCAACAGTCTGTTCCCAGAGCAAAAAAAAAAAAAATGGCCTAACAAGTCTGTGTAATAAGCATAATAAGAGGGGGCGACACCTCCCCACCAAACACACACACACACACACACACACACACACACACACACACACACACACACACACACACACACAGCGCTGTCAGGGTAAATACCATTCAGTGTAATGATAGTCAATGGTCTCTGATTAACTCAGAATTACCTTCATACCCTGAAGCCCCTGTCTTTGCCAGCACACTTCACTTAACGTGTGCCAGCAGACACATGCAGGAGGAAGAGAGAGCCATAAAAGCAGGTAGGCATATGCAGACATGATGAGCAAAGTGCAGTCTGCCCAAACCTCCCGTTCAGTAGCCAGAGGGGGCGCATAGCACTGAAATGATAGACGGCAGTTTGGGGGGGGGGGGGGGGGGGGGGGGGGGGGGGGGGGGGTGAGTACGGCAACTGGAGTCCTTGTTCTCTCACCCCTCTGATGAAATAACACTTTCCCGTCTCCGTCCATGTCTTAGACTTTATCTCCTGCTCGCTCCTCTTTTTTTTTTTTTTGCTCCGTTTCCCTTATTGTGCGCCGCTCGTTCAGCCAGGGATCGGGAGGTTACATAAATTGGATGTCGGATGTGGGGAAGAAAGCAAAGAGATGTTACATAAAGAGCTGTAGCCGGACAAAGGTTAATAAAAATGGAGCCTTGTACTGCAGGCAGGAGCCACAAGAGAGTGAGTGAGAGAGTGAGAGAGAGAGAGAGAGAGAGAGAATGGCCATTACATAAACAGATAAAGATGGGGTGAATTATTGGTGGCTTTGCTTTGGCATTACATAAGGAGCCGGGTCCATCTGAGTGAAAGACAGGATGTGTGATGGTGCGTGACATTCACCTGACCAAAATCTGAGCTGGGACTCTCTCACTCCGGACCACCTTTTAAACAGATATACGCGCGCACACACACACACACACACACACACACACACCTGTCAGACATGCACACAACTGCTCACGTAACCTCGTGCCCGCACAATCCACACAGGCTAGAAATAGCTGAACGTTTGGCCTCGGCGGGAACACTGCATACGTTGACCCCTGATCTCTTAATTGTTTGTTTATCCCTTCACAGCATCACTGCTGCTGCTCCACCGCTCCGTCCGTCCACTGCTTCTCATCTGTCTGTCTGTTGCTATCTCCAAAGCCCCTCTCTCTCTCCCCTTCTGGCTGCTGCTTGGGGCTGCTGTGTGCAAATGTCATACAACACTCTGTAATATCTCCGTCTGACGAGGAGGAGGAGGAGGGGGGGCGGGGGTGGCGGTGGGGGGCGCGGGGGGGGGGGGGGGGGGGGGGGGGGGGGGGGGGGGGGGGGGGGGGGGGGGGTGGCAGATGAATGACCAGAGCTTATTAAAACTGTGAGCTCAAGTGTACGAGCTCATCTGTCGTCGTCCCAACCGCCGCAGGGACCAGTAATATTTTGAGATGACGTTTTGCGTTTTGTCGCTCAGTCAAGTAGGTTCTCATTTCGTCACTTGTCCATTGGACTTTTTGTTTTGCTTGATTATTTACTACCGGATTACTTCAAGAGGACTGAATTGCTCCCCACTGACGTTCCAGGAATTTGCTTAAGCCTGAAAAGGGATTATTCAAATTCATCCGTGGGACTTTCGTCGTGATCAAATGATTTCAAAGTTTGGAATTACGTCCGAGTCACGGGGCTTGTAGGCCATGTCTTCAAGAGAATTTTTTTTGGTTTTTTTTATTCCAAAATGTGTTTGGTATTTAGTGTATTTGTCTGTTTGCTTGTTTGTTACATAACTACACCTCGCTGTGCTCAGAAGAATCTTAATCCACACAGATGTGCAAAACCCAAGTGAAAAAGCTGTTTTACATAAGCCGGGTCAATAGATGGTGTTGCCCCCACGATACTCTTTACCATCACAGGCGAGCGTCATGCCAACTACTGTAAGGGTTTTAAAAACAGAATTCCCTCAGAAACCCATTTCTCTCTCTAAATCAATCTTTCTTTTACTTCCGTTTTTTTTTTTTAATCTTTCATTCATCATGTCTGTTTCAGATACTACTACAACAAGAGAATCCTTCACAAGACTAAAGGCAAGAGGTTCACCTACAAGTTCAACTTCAATAAACTGGTTTTAGTCAACTACCCTTTCATCGACATGGGCTCCACTGGTAAGCCTGAGCGGACTGGTACTTTTGTGTGTGTGTGTGTGTGTGTGTGTGTGTGTGCGTGTGCGCCTCTGCATGTCTACAATAGCACAGCATAATCACATAGGATTTCACAAGCAAACATTCTATATTATTTCTCAGTATTCTCTCCGTCCTCCCCTCCCCCTCTTGTCTTGGCACTTCCAGGAAGCAGCGTTCCTCAGAGCGCCCCTCCCGTCCCCACCGGTGCTGGGACCCACTTCCGCTTTCCCCCCTCCACACCCTCTGAGGTCCTCTCCCCCAACGAGGACCTCCGGAGCCCGGGAGGCATGTTCAGCTCCGTGGCCCGACGAATGGCACGCGGCTCCGTCAGCGACTGCAGCGATGGCACCTCTGTCAATTCAGAGATCGAGGAGGGCAACGCCGGAGCGATAGAGGAGCGGGGAGAGAGGGTCGTGAGTGGAGGAGGGGGTCCCGGTGGAGGAGGGGGAGGTTACAGGAGTATCATCCATCCCCGTCTGTCCCACGAAGCCCTGTTCCGCATGTATGGAGGAGGCAACCCAGCCGGTCACCACGGCTCTCGCGGACCCCCGGGGCACCGGATCCACCCAGAGCCCCTGTCCCCCTTCCCCGTGTCCCCTCTGCCAGGGCCGGGAGGAGCCGGCCTCCTGGCCCCTCCCCTTTCCCCAGCACTCTCCATGACCCCCACATCTCACCTCGCCTACACTCCCTCTCCCACCCTGTCCCCCATGTTGGGGTCTCACTTCTCCTTCAACCCAGAGGACATGAAGCGCTATCTGCAGGCCCACACCCAGTCGGTGTACAACTACGGCCTGAGCCCCAGAGCTTTCCTCCAGGTCGCTCCACCCACCACCCCCCGCATCCGCCTCACTCCGCTCACCCGCACCCTCACCCCCATTCCCACCCCATACATCACCCACTCCATCTGGGGGAGGAGCCTCCACACATCTCTCCTTTCAAGTTCAAGCTGCAGCCGCCGCCCTTGGGCCGGAAACAGAGGGAGGGTCAGAGCAAACCCAGGCAGAGCTCGCTGTCCTCGGGCTCCGGGTCCGGGTCCATGTCGTCGACGTCCGGCCTCGGGTCCTCGCTGTCCTTTGGCAGCGACCTGAGCTCAGCCAGCGGCTCGGGCCTCATCTCCGCCTCCTCCTCCACGCAGTCTCTAAACAGCGCCGGACTCCCCAAGATCAAGGTAAGACACAAACCCATCCGTGTAAATCAAAGCACCAGACCTTGATGGTTTTTGGATGCACACATTTTGTCTCGCCGTCTCCACGTCTTCAGTTACCAACTGGTGCCCCTGTGTTTGACTCTAGGTGGAGCCCATCTCTGACATCGAGTCCGAAGAAGAGGTGGAGGTGACTGACATTAGCGATGAAGACCCAGATGAAAGAGATGAGGACTTTGACCTCTTCCACGCTCGCCGCGCGAGAATCTCCGACCAGCACAACCACCTTGCTAATGGCTCCGCTTCGAGCCATCACCACCACGACGAGGACCTGGATGAGGACGTCTTCAAGGCTCCCGCTCCGCCCCCACCGGGTCTGATGCCCTTTTTCACCTCGCACCACTCGCACCGCGGACCGCCCACCATCAAGACCGAGCCCGCCGAGCCCGGGGAGAGCAGCACGCCCCCGCCCCACATCGGCTCCGCCCCCCAGACCAAGTGCATCCCCCTGAAGCTGCGCTTCAAGCGGCGCTGGAGCGAAGACCAGCGCATGGAGGCCTCCCAGGAGGAATCGGACGACAAGAAAGTACGACCGGAGGACGAGAGGCAGAGGCAGCGGCAGAGCAATGGGCGGATGGAGATGGAGGAGGACGGGACAGGCAGCGGGGAGGGGGACAGTCCTCCGCCGCCGGCGTACGAGGGCTCTTTAACAACGCCGTCCGCCTCACACCGCAGGGTGAGCGCGGAGCTGCATCGCGCCACTGCGCAGCTGTCGCTGGAGAACAAAGACTGCTGATGAGCATCGCAGCGTCAACACTACTGTTCCAGTAGCACCGGAGTATGTAAATGGTTCCTCTGTAAACCCTCTCCCACACTGACTCCCAAACTCGGGGGGGCCCCTCCGAGACCCATTCTTCAGGAGGACGGACTCGCCCAGACTCAGCCATCCCAGGCATGGTGACTGTAACCGGGGGTCTGAAATCAGACCCACGCGGTGGTTCCTGGTGGAGCTTGAGGCCCCGAGTTCACCTCTCACCAGGCCCGTGAAGCTCCAGATGCCCTTGTCCCAGTAGCCCAGGTCCTGCCTTCAGACACCCAACAAAAGTACCATCAGCAGCAAGTCGAGACTCTCCTCAGGGGACACAACCTCCCCCCCCCCCACACCCCCCACCCCATTCTACTATTCCTACAAGACAACAGGACTCGGACAAGTGCCTGTATCTTTAAAAGCCACAGCCCTGGAGTGACATGGAAGACAGCAGCGATTTGGAAGGAGGAGGATGAACTGGAGTCACAGTGGAGATCTTGTGGACGTAAAAGGGAAAGGTGTGCGTTAGTGTGAGACTGAAGAGCGGGGGCTGCTGGTGTTGTCTGACTGACTCTTACACCTGACCCACTCCACTCAGGGAAGACTATTGCTGTATGTTTATTTGATTCACGCGCGCCCTCGAGCAGAAATACAAAAATGAAAGGAAAAAAAACCGACAAAAAAAACCCAGCCAATTGTGAATGGGACTTGGGGACATGAAACAGTGTTGATATCAACGCAAGACCATACACACACACACACACACACACACACACACACACGTTGAAGCCCTTTCACACGGCTCTCCCAGAGATCATGACTTTGGTTCCACCCCCCCTCTGTCCCTCTCCTGTCTGGCTTCGCTTCCTCTCGTGGACCACCTGCGGAAAGATCATGACTCCACTCACAGAAATGACAGGAGACGGAGAGAAGAGAAGAGATGCAGATGGGGGGAGGGGGTGGCGGTGGTGGGCACAAGGGGGAAGAAAGCAGCAGTGGGGAGGGGAGGGGGGTGGGGGGGTGCTGTGGGGCAGTAACTTTGTTTTGTTTTTTTTTTAACTAACCTTGTTCACCTCACCTAACATGGTGTGTACACTGAAGAGAAACATTTCCCTCAAGTTCCAGCAGCAGCGCGGAATCTGTTCACCAGCTAAAGCTCCTCTAACAATCATAGATAGTGTTAAATGAAACCAGCAAACACACACACACACACACACACACACATTTACAGCACTGCCTTTCGCTCTTAAACATGCTCCCTTTCTCTTTGTCTGGACCTCCTGCTCTCCTTGTAGTGGCATCATCCTCAGGTCCACACACACACATGCACACACACACGCACACTGCCTCTCTATGCCTTGTTTTGATAGCGTGTACAGACGTGCAAACTGAGCTGTAATGACACACGTGCAGACTTATATCTTTGTATATTGTAAATGAGACATTTAAAGCAGAAGTGAGATTTTAAAAAGAACAATTTTGAAATGAAATGATGGATTCAGGATATTATTCTAATAACTATTATTTTTTCAAGTGGATCATTTTGAGTGTAGGTGTCGTGCCACTCATCCCCACGTATGGAGTATGGATGGGTGGGTGGGTGGGCTGAGTGAGAGAGGAGTGGGGAGGGGGAGGGGTGGGGAGGGGCTTATGGATTCCTTGTACATTTGTTTCATAGACTCCAGCTTTTTTTTTTTTTTTTTAAACCCCAAAAAGAACAAAGGCCAATGCACCAGCTTTAAACTCACCATGTTTACATGTACATTGAAGTCGAGCTGCAGTCACAGCTCAACCCGGCCATTCGATTGGACCACCGTCATTGTGTCAGTACGCAGGCAGGAAGTGTGTCTGTTTCCCTCTGTTTGCATCCTCGCTATCCCACCCACAGACATGGCAGACCAACCCACCCGTCTCAGGTTCACTCACAACAAACCGGAACCTTGTCGAGTGGTGAACTGGACCGTGCTGTTCAGCCTCGGGTTCGATGCCCGGGACAGACACAGGGGAGCAAGGTCAGCGAGGGTGGGATTGACTGTTTACACTCTGGAGGGGGTTTTTATGGGGGGGGGGTGGGGGGGGGGGGGGGGGGGGGGGGGGGGTCATTTGAAATAGTACGACCTCGGTCGGCCCAACATGTTATTGTGATAATCTGGTTTGAGTGGAATTGAAACGACATATTGGATTTTCTCCTGAGTCATGTAAACAAAGTGAGTCAGCCAGACATTGTGCTTCACCTCCAGCCAGGATCACTCCCTTCCTTCCCATCTGTACAGTCAAGTTCAGCACCCTGAGCCGCCCTGGCCCCAGGCCTGTGTGTGTGTGTGTGTGTGTGTGTGTGGGTGTGTGGGTGTGACTGAGAAAGAGACGGATAGATATAGCTCCTAGGTTATAATTGAAGCAGTAATCCTGTCTTTTCGTTAAGGCCATTTATCGTCAGTTCCCAGCAGCTGTGCATCAGGGCCGGGTGGGGGGGCAGGAGGCAGGGGGCAGGGGGGGTGTTAATTATTACTGTAAGATAGCCTGGAGAAAAGTCGAACACGTGAGGCCCTGTCCTGGGACGCCCTCTACCCGGATCTATGCACACACACACGCACGCACGCGCGCACGTACGCACGCGCGCGCACACACAAAGTTGAGCTTGTGACTGCTCTAACATCCTGCAGCTTCTCATCTCTGCATCCAGGTCATGCAGGCGTCTGATTGGTTATCTGAGCCGCGTTGACCAGGGCGAGGCCTCTCCCCGTCTGGCCAGCGACAAGACGGATCTATAGCAGCGAGCTGTGAGATAGATGGCCTGCAGGCGGTCTGTGTAGCTGAGCTGATCGAATTTCCTCATCAGACCCCTGTGGTCTGGACTAAAGCATGAACACACACACACACACACACGCGCGCTCAAACACTCACCAAGTCCTTTTGTCTGTATCTGAACTGACAGCTGCCTTATTACTATGTTTCATATCTCGGCAACAGACGAGGCTTCGTTCTACCTGCTCCGCTCTCCTCTCCTCTCCTCTCCTCTCCTCTCCTTTCATGTCGCGTTGCATTTCGTTCTCCTCGCACAGTTTCCGCCGCCGCCGCCGTCTGACTTCCTGCTAACTGTCGCACCCTCTGACTCCGTCTCACAGCAGCGGTGAAATGACGAGTCTGATTTTAACACAATCGACCTCCACAGTCGACGTCTCTCGGTCAATAACGATGAAACTAGCTCAGTTTGCCCCAACCCCCCCCACCTCCATCCCCCATGGTAATCTCTTTTTTTTTTTTTTGTTTACCTCCCCACTTTTGCATTGTTATTATTGTAATTATTATTCCATGGTTCTGTTAGCTGTTGCTTTTTATGTTGTGTACATCATGTCAGATGACGTGGAAAAGTAAACCCTGCCCCCCGTTAGACTCCATTCCCTGGCTGTTGCAAAACCTTCCAGCCCCTGAAGCGTAAAAATCTCCTCTCCTGTCGTTGATTTTCACAAATGTAATATAACTAAAATGTGTAATATGAATGTTGATGCTGACGGAGTAACACAAGCATCGGGGGAGCGAGAGGGACGAGCAGGGTCCGAGGGTTTTATTCGGAGGACAGAGGGGGGGGCGTATTTTTCTCTTTTAATTTTTATTTTTTTGTCATGTGTTGTAATTTTTATTTTATAATTCTCTCTTTCTCTGTCTCTCTACACCCGCTCACAATCACACATACTCACACACATACACACACACACACACACACACACACACACACACACACACACACACACACACACACACACACACACACATACACACCCACACAATCAGTAAAAGGTTATACAAGCACAATAAGTAATCACAGGTAGGGATGATTGAGTGTTTGTGTGTGTGTGTGTGCGCGCATGTGTGTGTGTGTGTGTTTGTCTGTGTGTGTGTTTGTCTGTGTGCCAGAATGAGAGGGAGGGATGTAGCGGAGATTTGGGTTAAAGGTTAATTAGCTGTTGGAATGCACACATATATGGGATATAGACCTGTGTGTGTGTGTGTGTGTGTGTGTGTGTGTGTGTGTGTGTGTGTGTGTGTGTGTGTGTGTGTGTGTGTGTGTGCGGGCAGCAGATAGTGCTGATGACAGT
Organism: Chascanopsetta lugubris; assembly: GCA_016785325.1. Taxonomy (NCBI): domain Eukaryota; kingdom Metazoa; phylum Chordata; class Actinopteri; order Pleuronectiformes; family Bothidae; genus Chascanopsetta; species Chascanopsetta lugubris. Next base: position 31,476 of record JAFBJT010064241.1, on the reverse strand, counting down.
GAGGTGAGCAGATTAACCTGACGGGATGAATGACAATAAGTGGATTACACAACACCATTGTTACCTACATTTGTTATTCATGACAACACAACAGTCTGTGATTGTTTTTCAGCATGTTTGCTTTTGTGCGTTTTTATTGTCGTGTCATCACTACACACAGTTCAATAACAAAGAAGTTGAAGTATTTGTAGTGCGCCCTCTGTGGCCTGTATGAGCGTGTCTGTGTGTGTGTGTGTGTGTGCATGTGTGTGCATGTGTGTGTGTGTGTGTGCGTGTGCGTGTGCGTGTGCGTGTGTGTGTGTGTGTTACCTGAATGAGTGTGCGTAGTGACTCCACATACGACTGCTCCGTGTCCAAGAGGGTCATCATCACATGTTTCCTCATGTCCTGTGAAGACAGAGGAAAGTCTATCGTCAGCGTCCATCATCACCACTAGATGCCACTAAATCCCGCGCACTGCACCTTTAACTGCGAGAACACGTGTGAAGGCGGGAGAATAAATAACGAGTGGAATGTAAGAATCATGGAGGACGTGTTATTTTCAAGGTCTCGGGGGACGTCCCCTAAAATATCCTGCTGCTTATAAATGGCTTTTAAATATCGAATGGAGCCAAGGGCTGAACCCTGTGGTGCTCCATTTACAACCACAGCGTCTCTGTCACACACACACACACACACACACACACACACACTTTTTTCTTCCCCCCCCCCCCCCCTCCCCTCTGCCAGCGCCACTGTGCCCTATAAATAACCATAACAATAACTTCCCAGAAAAGTCCATGTTTAGTGTTTGGCATCTGAAAGGATCCCAGGGGCTCTGAGGGAGAGAGAGAGAGAGAGAGAGAGAGAGAGAGAGAGAGAGAGAGAGAGAGAGAGAGAGANNNGGAAGAAAAAGAGAGAAAAAGGGAGGGAGGGGAGAAGGGGAGAGAGAGGGAGAGAGAGAGAGAGAGAGAGAGAGAGAGAGAGAGAGAGAGAGAGAGAGAGCATGGAAGTGCTGGCTAAAAGGTGAAAAGGTGCAGAATTGCCTTTCATTTATGAAACTTGTTTTCTTAAAGGTGCAGTGTGTAGGATAAAGTGACATCTAGTGTTCAAGTTGAATATTGCAGTTGAATGCCCCCCCCCACCACACCCCTGCTCTTCCAAATGTACAGTAGGGGCTCTATGGTGGCCCTTAGTTACCAATATAACTCCTAATGTGTTTACATTGTCCATACTGTGAAAACATGGCCGCCTCCATGGAGATGTAAACACAAAGGCCTCATTCTCTCAGGCATAATGCAGGTATAATGAATTCAAATGACATTTCTGCTGAAAAGAATTAGGAAATAATTGTACACACTGCACCTTTAAAACGAAACCTGTGTACATGTCAGGCCATAACAATGCAAGTCAAAAAACTCCAGTCCTTCATCCTGGCCCTTTAGCAGCAAACTCCAGGGCTGAGGAAACCTGCAGTTCACAGAGTGGCCACTCGAGGCTGCGCTGCAAGAGCGAGTCAATCCCCCACAGACCCCCGTGTTAGAACGGTTCGACTTTACAGGCGAATGAAACATGTTTAAGGTCTGGGACAAACTAGGGGCCCGCCCCCAGCTCCGCCTGTGCTCCGCCTGTGCTCCGCCTGTGCTCCGCCTCTTTGCCCATACTTGGATGAAACAGGAAGTGGGAGGAGTCAGGCATTCTAAAAAGCCTGCTAAGCATCCTAAGGGGCTACCTCTATGTTAATAAACAGTCTCTGGTTACAAACGAAATAGATTCAAGTGGTTTGTTTACACGTTTACATGTTTACATGTCGCAGTTCCAGCAGAGGGCGCCAAACAAACAGGTTTCCATGTCGTTTTAAAAAGCCCAGCTTCGTGGGACTGACACAGTAAATCATGTAAACACACTTTGTCCCGGTTAAAGAGGGAAACACAGCCACTCAGTAATCACGTGTTCCTGCTGCGAAATTACCCTGGAAGTAAGGACGAGCAGGAAACTGTTGAAAATACCCTGCGGTTCAGCTCCCACATGGTACATTACCGCTCCAGAGTCACCGAGCAAGGCACTAAATCACAACCAGTGTTTCCCGCCTCACAGTCGCGCAAGTGGAAATTAGCTTCGTGTTCACAACACGAAGCTACAGCTCCTGTGGTTCACATGAGGTCGACCGGTCCTCACGGGCTCGGGGCTGGAGGAGGTCTTAGGAGGTAACACACACACACACACACACACACACACACACACACACACACACACACACACACACACACACACACACACACACACACACAGTCAGTCGTCAACTGAGAATGCTAAGCCGACCTTACAACCTGATAACATGCATAAAGGACTATGTGTTTCTGTGTGTGTGTGTGTGTGTGTGTGTGTGTGTGTGTGTGTGT
>JAFBJT010064241.1:6937-22712 GCA_016785325.1 Chascanopsetta lugubris | reverse complement strand
TCACACTTTGTTCATTTTAATTGTCTGTGAAGCTGGAGACAGAGACGTCTCCTGCTGGTGTGTGTGTGTGTGTGTGTGTGAGGTGTAAGAGTTAAGGTGAGGAAGAGCATGATGCCAATTATCAAGACACACCTTATATATAGACCAAGACCATTTTCACACACACACACACACACACACACTCACGGTTCAGTCCCACGTCGTGGTAGGTGAGGATGGCAGGTTTGTTTCCTTTGGGCGCTCCGCGGATAACAACGTGCAGCATCCCATACGGAGTCTCCACGTCATGTTCCTGTCAATCACACACACATCCATGTTAAAATCATCATCTTCATCACCATCAAAACAATTACTAATAAAGTAACTATCAAGGTTAAAGAGGTTCAGATTGAACTGTTCATATCCTGTTTTAAATGTCATTTCTGTTCCACTGATGTTTTTCTATATTTTCTGTTGCGTGTTTACAAACTGAGTACTTTTTATTTTACACAGTTAAATCACTGGTAAACTTAATCCATATAAACCCGGAGTGGATGAAGATGAAAGCGGAGGCTGAGCCGTTGTCATGGAGACACTTGTTGTCAGAGTAAAAGCAGCAGAGCACCGACTCCCTCTCTCCCCTCTCATGTTGGAATAATGGATTTAGTGTCGTCTGAATCAGATTCAGGTTTTTAGAGAATGAGTGAGTGAGAGGCTGAACCTGCCTCATCCTCATCTTCATCATCCTCATCCCCCTCGTTCTATAATCCCAAATAAACACAGTCTGTGTTGCAGCTCATCAGAACCGTCAATCAGCAGATTTTAGAACGTGATGTTTTTTTTGGAAAGATTTTAAATAAACAAATAAAATAATAACGTTGTTTAGTATAAAAATACATAAACAGGAAAACTACAGGAACTCAAACATTCTTTAACTGAAAAATAAAATTACAAAATCTGACAAAAATATCTTCAAAAATGAAAATGAAAACACTGAGCAAAAGGTCAAATGTAAAAACGTTCAAAAATATGAGGAGTCATCAGATCCAGTGTGACGCAGTTTCATCCCACACACACGTTCACTTCCTGCGCCTCTGGATCTACGACAAATATGAATTTATGCAAATGAGATTCATGTTTACATCACATCCATCAGTCTGAGCACAACAGATAAGAACTGACATCATTCAATCCTCCAGTTAAGGTGAGTGATTAAAAAGCTATGAATAATAATATAAATAAAGACTGTGTTTATTCTCATTAGTTGTTCTTTGTTTATAAATAAAGTTGAAATAAACATTTGTTTTCTTTTGAATCAGAAACAAAGTGACCCACATTTTGTCTTCATTCTCTGGTTAGAGACACCAACGCTCAAAATGGAGGAGGCAGATATGAGGCACTGCGTGATGGAGCTGCACACACACACACACACACACACACACACACACACACACACACGAGTCACAACCTGCAGGAAAAGCTTCACTGCCCCTAAAACCAGGCTACATAATCCCAAAGCACTCATCCACCGTGTGTGTGTGTGTGTGTGTGTGTGTGTACCAAACAGACACTGATCCAACACACACTGACATGTCTGCAGCTCAACAACAAACAGCGGTGTTGTCGCCCTGCTGCCAAATTTCCCCCTAATCTGCTCAGACAGAGAGAAGTGAGAGAGTCAGTGAGTTAATCCAGCAGATTATCTCTCTGTCGTTTCTGCATCAACATCCATGTCATGTGAAATCTGCTCTCTAATTTCAGGAAGTGACCCTGAGCCACGTACGGTGAGCGATGACCTTCAGAGTGTGATGATCACAAACATAATCCAGCTGTTAATCCAAGAGTCCACCTTCTATCGTTTGACTGTAGATTACAGATTCAGGTGATTTGTCTTGTTCACATCAGAGAGGATGAAAACATAAATCATTCCCATCCTTCACATGTCCTTCACAAGGTTTCTGACATGGATGGATTAACACCTCCTCCCAGTACACACACACACACACACACACACACACACACACACACACACACACACACAGGTCATCGCTCTGCTGCATTGCACAGCAGCAGCGGAGTTAAAGTGTGTCAGTGGGACACGATGGAAGAACGACTCTGACGCTGCAGCTTCAACACACACAGTAACACACACAATAATAACACACACAATAACATACAATAATAACACACACAATAATAACACACAATAATAACACACACAATAACATACAATAATAACACACACAATAATAACACACAATAATAACACACACATGAATAATCAAACAGAGAAATGAATAGATCATCAATACCATGAACAGATTCAATCATCAATGAATTCATCTGTTTATAAACATCATCAGCGTTCGTGTCCCACTGAGGCACGAACAAAGGATCAGAACCGGATCAATCTTTGTTCGCCTTTGATCCACTTCTATCATCAATAAAACCATCCTCATCTTCCTCATCTTCATCATCCTCACAGAGAAACATCCACCGACTCACTCACACTCCCTCTCTCTCCCGACACTCACCCCGTCCCAGCACTCAGGCATGGCTCCGCAGGGTCTGTTCCCTCAGCTAGTGAAGAAGAAGAGGAGGAGGAGGAGGAGGAGGAAGAGGAGGAGGATGAAGAGCAGCAGCCAGGCCTCTCCTGTGTTAAAGGACTAGGTCCTGGTGATGCACCTGCTCTCTGATGAAGAGCTGGAGAGAAGATGCTGCTGCTGCTGCAGAGTCTTTGTGAGCTCTGATCCCTCCCACCACACTGAGCTGCAGCCCCCCGCCCCCTCACCCCCCCTCACCCCCCCTCACCCAGTACAGGCAGCAGACACAGACAGGGGGCGGAGCCAGAGGGAGATGACTGGCGCAATGCCTCCACTCACACCTCAGGATTGGTCTGTTGTCTTGTCTCTCTCTTTCGGTGTGTGTGTGTGTGTGTGTGTAGCTGGGTTTGACTTTCAGAGCATCTGTTGGGTGCGGACATGGCAGGGGGGATCATGCTGACTGCAGCACACACACACACACACACGCACACACTCATGCGCGCACACACACACTCATGCGCGCACACACACACACATACACACCCTCTCACCCCTCTTTTCTCTCTCCATGTATTCTCTCCTTCCTGTTGACAGAGGCCTGGTGCTGCTGAGTCGACTCACAGCAACACCTCTCTCTCTCTCTCTCTCTCTCTCTGTCCGTCTGTCTCTCTCTCTCGCTCTCTCTCTCTGTCTGTCTGTCTCTCTCTCTCTCTCGCTCTCTCTCTGTCCGTCTGTCTCTCTCTCTGTCTGTCTCTCGCTCTCTCTCTGTCTGTCTGTCTGTCTCTCTGTCTCTCTCTCTTTCTGTCTGTCTCTCTCTCTCTCGCTCTCTCTCTGTCCGTCTGTCTCTCTCTCTGTCTGTCTGTCTGTCTCTCCGTCTGTCTCTCTCTCTCGCTCTCTCTCTGTCTCTCTCTCTGTCTGTCTGTCTGTCTCTCCGTCTGTCTGTCTGTCTGTCTGTCTCTCTGTCTGTCTCTCTCTGTCTTTCTCTCTCCGTCTGTCTGTCTCTCTCTGTCTGTCTGTCTCTCTCTGTCTGTCTGTCTCCGTCTGTCTGTCTCTCTCTGTCTGTCTGTCTCCATCTGCCTGTCTCTCTGTCTGTCTCCATCTGCCTGTCTCTTTGTCTGTCTCTCTCTCTGTCTGTCTGTCTCCGTCTGTCTGTCTCTCTGTCTGTCTCTCTCTGTCTCTTTGTCTGTCTCTCTCTCTGTCTGTCTGTCTGTCTGTCTGTCTGTCTGTCTGTCTCTCAGCAGATTAACTCTCAGCTCTTTTAAACACAGTCTCTTCCAGAGAAACTAAATGATGGGATTTAAAGGCTCAATATGTCAAATTCAGCTCTGGATGTTCAGACTCTTTAGAATCGAACGTCTCCAGTATCTGACATCAGCAACAAGGTTTATTCTCCTGCCCCGAGAACTGGAGTCCCTGCTGTTGTTTTACCTGAATGTAGGTCTTTTTGTGGCGTGAGCATTAATGCTATTAGTTCCCTTTTAATCTTACACACTGCACCTTTAAAGCTAAGATGTAATGAATTTATTAAAGTGCTATTTTTAGCTCAGGACAAGAACAGATGAGGAACATGAGAAGAAAAGACGAGAGAAGTTCTTACCTTCCAATCCCCTGGAGGCATCAGCTGTTCACAGCTTTCCTGCACACACACACACACACACACACACACACATTAGACAGATGTGAGTTGTCTGACACATTTTCATCACACAAAGACAAACAGATCCGGTGTTGGAGGATTAAAGGACTCACACTGATGCACAGAGAAGCAACACAACCTGCACACACACACAAACACACAAAACACACACACACGCAGAGGTTAAAGGTGAAGGTTGAAATCAGGTTTGTCATGGTAAACATGGTAAACACTGTAACTATAAATAAAAATGAACCATGTGTCCAATCTGTTAACATGGATGAGGGCGGGGCTTATGAGAGAGATTACAGTCAGCCACCAGGGGGCAGTCCAAATGTTAAAGCATCGTTGCATGAATCATTATTATTATTATTATCATTATGATTAGTCCATATTGCATCTGCTAACAGGGGTTTATAATCAATACTATAAGATGCCACCAGGGGGCAGACTATCTGCTAATATAGAGAAGGGAGGCGTGGTTAATAATCTGTATGTCAGCCAACCACCAGGGGGCAATCTCAGTTATTTGACCTCACACGTCATCTCTCCTCGTCGGAGGAAAATAATTGCAAGTTTACTAACATGGAGGAGGCCTGGTTATTTATTAGTGCCACAGCCGGCCACCAGGGGGCAATAGAGATGTTAGGGCTTCACGTTTGGGAGCCATTAGGGCATCCATCTTTAGGGTTAGGTTGCCATGGTTATGCCTTCTCTACAGCCAGAGATAGAGCCCCAGCAAGGAGTTAACTTTAGCAAATCTGACTGCATTCCCCTTCACTGCCACAGGGGGCGCTATAAATACTCATGTCTGGAAACCTCCCTGAAGCCACACATGTTATTGTTGTGAGTTCACTTCACAAGTCACATGATCCAAACTCTGCATGTGTTGAAGTAAAACAGGTGAGTCTTGTTTTTGGAACCCGTGTTACTTCAGCACATGTGCTTCAGCAGCGTGTTCCTGCTGCGGGCGGAGCAGGAACATCTGGACATGCAGATGAGGTGACCCCTGCAGGTGAGTCCTGGTTTAACATGCACGGGGCGATGGTGAGGTCATGTGACTCTCTGAAAAGAAAACATGGCGGAGTTAAAGATGGACAGAGGAGGGAAAACATCGTTAGAGGAGTGGCAGCGTCGAGAGAGAGAGAGAGAGAGAAAGAACAGGGAATGAAGTTGCCCTTTAAAGTCAATCAATCAGTGTCATGCAGAGGATGACGGGGATGTGAGGATGAGGAAATCAAACACACACTCAGTCTGATCAGGTGACCCGAGTCCCTGCAGCTTCATGCACTCAGAGGAAAAACAGTTAGTTGGTGCCAGTATGGTGGTCGGACCAGCAGGTGGCACTCTTTCCTCTATAACTCCACATCCCATCATATCATTCTGCGTGTGGAGGTGAAGAGATGTACATGAAATGAGGTTTTCTGTGTGTGTGTGTGTGTGTGTGTGTGTGACATGTGCAGTGTTAAAGCCACAGTTTTATTTTATTTTATTTCTTTTTTTTATTTTATATCACTTCATTTGATCAAATTCTATCTCGATTCATTTCATATCTACTTTGAGTTGATTTCATTTTTTAAATTGAATTATGAAATGTCGTGATGTTTTGTTTCCTTTGTCTGCGATCTGAAGTCTGTCTTTATTTTTGTAAATGAAGTATAAAAATCATCCAGGAGGATCTGGATCTGCACCAGTCCACAAAGTGCCTTTGCCAAGAGGAGGGCGCCCTCTGGTGGGGATGGTGCGACTGCAGGGCCTCTGAGGACGGATTGGGACGCAGTGTTTCAGAACCTCAAAACATCTGGACCCTGAGCCCCCTGACCTTTCCTCAGTGTGTGTGTGTGTGTGTGTGTGTGTGTGTGTGCGTGTGCCGGGTGTGGTATTAGCTGGTGGACCGGTGGTTCTGGTAGTTACCGGCAGGACCCCGCTGGTCCGACTGCGGGTCTGGCGGAGCCAGTGCCGTGCGATGACATGCCAGCGGTGAGTGGGGCGGCTGGGGGGAGAGGGGTGGTTAAGGGGGGCGGGGCCTGCAGGGCTGGCGGGGCAGGGGGGCCCCCCCACTGACGCCTCGTCTCCTTTATCCTGCTGCGTCATGAAACAACAAACACAACAACAGCGGTTACTGGGGTCAAGACCAGCGCAGACAGAGCAGCAACATGGACGGGGCAGGAACACGTGTAACATACGTGTAACATACGTGTAACATACGTGTAACATACGTGTAACATACAAGAACAACAACAGATTCATCATGGCGAGGTCTGCTCCTTTAAAGGTGCATTATGCAAAGTTTTCAGCATTAAAGTCACAACTATTCAGGGGTCTCGTTCAGCCTGAGGTCAGAGGTCACGTGAAGTGATATTTGTCCATTCTGGGCTCCTGTAAAAACATGGTGGTGACACATGGCGCCCTCTAGTGGAGAGGAGCTGCTCCTGATGTCAATATAAAGGCTCATTAGAAAGAGAGAGGGAGCAGCTTTAACGACCTTCTGACGACCTTTACACACAATCAATGTATGTTTTATTATCAATTTTGTATTTCATTTATTCATCTGGATTTCATTTGTTTATGTATTTACCTATTTATTCATTTGTATTTCAATTATCTATTTAGATATTAATCGATTAATATATTAATTTGTACGTCATTTACTCCTATATTTATTTGATGCACCATCACCATCATCATCATCATCATCATCATCAGACTGTGGCGCGAGGACGTGATTCAGTCGACTTGTTGCTGAGGTGATGGTGAAGTGGAGCCAGTGAGAGGCCTTTTATATAACAACCCTCTGTGCATACTCTCTCTCTCTCTCTCTCTCTCTCTCTCTCTCTCTGCTGGAGCGACCCTTCATCTCTGCAGAGTGTAGTTATCACCCTCCTCCTCCTCTCAGTAAACATGCTCCATGGTCTGATCATGAACCATGTCACATAATGAGCTCCATCCATCACACAGGAAGTTCAATTCCTCAAACAGGAAGTTAAAGGTGCAGACGTCACACAGGAAGTTATAGGTGCAGACAGGAAGTTAAAGGTGCAGACGTCAAACAGAAAGTTATAGGTGCCAACAGATGATGTACAGGAAGTTAAAAGTGCAGACAGGAAGTTAAAGGTGTAGACGTCACACAGGAAGTTATAGGTGCAGACAGGAAGTTAAAGGTGTAGACGTCACACAGGAAGTTATAGGTGCAGACAGGAAGTTAAAGGTGTAGACGTCACACAGGAAGTTATAGGTGCAGACAGGAAGTTAAAGGTGTAGACGTCACACAGGAAGTTATAGGTGCAGACAGGAAGTTAAAGGTGTAGACGTCACACAGGAAGTTATAGGTGCCAACAGATGTCGTACAGGAAGTTAAAGGTGCAGACAGGAAGTTAAAGGTGCAGACAGGAAGTTAAAGGTGCAGACAGGAAGTTAAATATCAACGTGAGCAGCAGGTGAACTGACCAGGTCTGAGTCGGCTCCTCGTTGCTCCGGCAGCAGAGGCTTCTCCTCCGTGAACTGCTGCTCCTTCATCCCCGCCATCCTGCTCAGCAACCTGCAATCATCATCATCATCATCATCATCTTCATCATCATCATCATCACTACATGTCCCTGAATCCTACACACTGCACCTTTAATCATTTCTCAGTAGTTGCCGACACCAAACCCTCTCCTGGGTTCACAAGTTCTTATACAAGTGTTGCAGTGCACAGTCCTGCCCCCTGGTGGCCAACGAAGTATCAGCTTACTCAAACTTGCCCCCAGCGCTCCTCCTCCTCACCTCCTCCCCCCCCCCCCCCCCACTCCTCACACCGTCCTCACCCTCCCTCCACCTCTCCGTCAGTCTTCGCCGCGCTGACACGCTTATGTAATTCAGCTGCTGGTGAAATCAATTAGCATAACATTACTCGGCTATATTTGTCCTGGTGACGCCGCCGCTGCCGATGGAAAGATACAGCGCCGTCCCCGTCTGACTCGGCGCTTCGCGGCCGTGGTCCGACCACAGATATCGACTGATGTCACTCATCGTATGTCTGGTTTCATGTGTCAGGCTCTTTGTTTCATGTTTACGTTAAAGGTTCAACATGTAGCGTGTAAAAATCATCATATGAATAACTGATCTAAAAACGTAAATAAAATAAAAGGTTAGGACTGCTAAACATGTTGTAGTTCCACCCCCTGCCAGTAGGGAGTGCTGCAGCCCCTTCAGAGTGACTAACCAGCCTTGATCTCACTGACAGGAAACAGACGGACTGACAGAGAGATGATCAGCAGGAACCAGGATCACAGCCTGAGCAGAATTTCAAAATAAAACAGGAAGTGAATGAAGAGTCCTCGCGGGCTGTTGATCTGTGGAAATGATCCCCCCCCCCCCCCCCACACACACACACACCAGAGAACATGACTCTGCATGAATCACACAGCTGCTGCACTGTGTTTCTGCATGAAGAGCAGATTTCAATAGTCTGTGTTTATTCTCATACTTTCATATAACAGTGTCTTTCCTTGAGGCCAAACAATTTTCCCATTCTTACTGGTGGTAGTTGATATGTAGACTTGTGCGCTTATTCCTCACCGTCTTTACTGGTACATCGTCAAACCTGTTTTTCACAGCAAGAGATGAACATGGAAAGAATTCAGGAAGTGAGGAGAGAAGTTGTGGTTTCACAAAGTAACATGTTGACACAGTTTGCATGATTTTGCTTTCATCTCTTTTCTTGTCCCCGATTAATATTTTGTGCACAAGGAAAAACAATGACAGTTTGAAGGATCAGGTGAAAATATCTGGTAATATACAAAGGCTCCAAATGGCTACAGTAGTTTCTCCTTTGAAGGAAAGGGTGAGGTTTCAGCTACAACACCTCTATTTACATTATTAAAGTGTATGGCAAAAGCGGCATTCTGTATATTTCAAAGAACAACGCACACTAAATGTGGTACCTGATGTGCCTACGCCCATTTCAACAAGGCAGTTCATTGAGGGTCAAAGACGAAGTTGGACAGTGAGAATGTGTCAGAGTGATGAGTAACTCACTTAACGTTGTTATGAAGCAATAAAACCAGAGCACATGCTCCATTTTACATCTTTTATTGTCTTTTTAAAATCATTGCATCGGCATAAAGAAGGAACAGTACAGATGAAAGAAGAGTACCTGTCTGAGACCCAACATCTCTGAAGCAAGCTGTACATGACGGGGGGGGGGGGGGGGGGGGGGGGGGGGGGGGGAGAGAGATGTTGCATCTGAATGAAGACAGACCAACAGAGGGAGGAAATCACAAGAGAAGAAGAGTAACCATGTTTTTCGTGCATAGGGAACCGGGCACACAAACAACTAACAGGCCTCTAACGACAACAGTGCTCCCTCTCTGTTCAATTGCACTTTGGTGTAGAGCGCCCCCTGTTGTTTCTGTTTCGCTGTGATTTAATCAAAGGGAGATCGATGCTGAGCCCGAGTTGTGCGTGAACGTGTTGCTAAGAAAACGATGGTTTATAAAAGGCAGTTATAAAAGCACTGTAGTATACGGTTACCACGGTACCTGCTGTTTTTGATGACTCAAAGGTCGTGTGAAGGATTAACATAACACGCCCCCGGGCTCACCTGAAATAAAAGAATCAAGTTTGAAATATCAATATTATCATTTCATTATCATAACTTTGCAATGCATGTTTACTCATGTTCCAAATATTCTATGTCATCTGAAAGTGAAATATTCTGTTCAGTGGACAAACGTTTCATCGTATTCAACTGTAAACCCAAAATCAGAGAAAGAAAAAATACGTTATATTGTTATCTGTCTCCAGTTCCATAAATAAGTCTTTATTCATATTTTTGATTTTCTTACAAGTACCTTAAATTCCTTCTTCAATTAGCTTGATACAGGTTTATTAGTCTTAATAATAGTTAACATTTGTTTAGGCAACATTGACACTGTGGAATACTTGGGAGTGCACAAAAGCAACACAACCAAGTTCATTAAGTTAGAGAAGTTAAATATCAAAGTAAAATGAGGAAAAATAAAGTCTAAATAAATCTAGAAATGAATCATAAGTTGTTTTTGGTATTGGATTAGTGTTTAGAACAATGTTTATTTTAAAAACTGATTTTGGGTTCTCACATGATTAAGGAAATAAATACATTGAGCATTACATTGAAAACAGCATTTTGGGGCTGTAACTGTAACTTCACTCATGTGTGATGAGGTTAGAACAACATTCGAATCTTTCACCAGCCCGAGCCTCGTATCCCTGCAGGTCTGAACCGTTCAGGAGGCGACAGTGAAACAACAACATTCAAATGAGATTAAAGCCAAACAAACTGCAAAGTTACGTTGAATGGAAACAAGCTGACACATGTGAAATGTGTGTGAGATCATATTTCAAATGGAAACAGTTTGATCTTATGAATCAAACCTAGTTTTCCTCTGAGTACCGTTTGTTCTGTAGTGCAAAAGCATGACCAGGAGGCTTCTACATCATCATCATCATCATTTCCAACCTTTCCAGGATCACTGACTTTTTGTTGTCATTCACTGTCGCCTGCTCTAGACCAGAGAGACACCTGACAGGTTCAGCTGCAAGGTCAATTATACACAACAACCACTGCAGCAGCAGCAGCAGCAGCAGCAGCAGCAGCAGCAGCGTGGCATTAAATTAATCTCATTTTGTAAAGTTGTTATCTTTCAAACGGAGGGAGCACTGTTCTCACAAGTCAAAATAGAAATAAAAAAACAAAAAACACAGGAAACAGGGAGAAACAGAAGAAGCATTCGTAATATTTTCAAGTTTAAAATGACAGAGGAAATAAAGAAATATAAAATCAATCTGTTGCAGCCACTTTCAGGGACAGACAGATTGATTCTCAAACGCTTATTTACCATTTGGTTAATTACATACTGTAAACATTTGTATTTTTTTTCTGCATGAAGGAAAAATATTCAAGCTAGCTTATTTTTTTCTTTATAGGCTCTGTAAGGTTATCATTAACAGATATAAACAAAACAAACAAACAGTAAAACACGGGGACAGACAAATCTAACAGCTTTTTAAAAAAGCCAAATAAAAAATAGTTATACTCAGGCACCATAAAAGGACACTCTCTAATGCCATCATTGTTCCGAGTACAAACATCTGCCGAGAGGAGGGAACAACCTTTATCTTTCTCTCACTCGTCAGATCTGCACGTTTATACTTTTCCACTTCGGCGGCGGCAGAGATCCAGCACAGGATGACAGAGTCCCGTCTGTGCTGGAGCTCCGCCGCGGCGTCCAAGTGTCTCTTTTGTGGTGCGACGTTTAATAACACTGCCTCTACTCACAAAAACAAACAAACAGAATCTTCAATTTGACAAAAAGATTCTCCAGAAAATAAAATACAAAAAAAAACAAAAAACTCTTCTCTAATATTTAATAAATGCAAAGCAGCCAGGACTGCTTTGAACATATAGACTTAGCTCTGTAAATATTAACACATGTACATGAGCTCGCTTCATCCTCTGAAAGCACCTGATAATCATGCTCGAAGCTCACTGCAGCCGATTAGTACAAATGCTTGCGTTTCAATAATCGCTCGAATACAAAGCATCCGTGGAGCAAGTCGAAAAGAACCGTGTTCACATCAAAGCCTCATTCTGATTTGTTTCAAGCGCTGATCCAAAAATCAGAATCCAAAAATATAGATATCTAAGAATATATTTCAAAATATGTATTCTCTAGTACGTATTCTATTCTTCAAACCGTGATAGACGCCGAATATATGCGTTTCCTCGTAGTCTGTGAAACATGTGCTTTGCGTGTGAGGCCATTTCAAGATATATCATTTACAGTGTACCAAAGCAGATGAAAATAGATCTCAATTCCTTGAATATGTCGTATATATATATATATATATACATATATATACATATATATATACATATATATACATATATATTTATTTATAAAAGTGTTCTCCAAGATGCTGGCGCACAAATGCATATGTAAGAGTTTAGAAGGTTGGACGCTTTCGAGCTCCAGAGACAAACATCAAACAAACCGAGTCAAAGCTCTAAACTTCATCCGTTTCACCTGGCCGCCGGATCTCATCAAACCTCTGTCATACAAGTTTCAGGTGAAAGTATTCAAAAGCTTCATTCACCTCTACCTCTCTCTGCGCGTCTGGATCAAGTGAACATGATGGCAACAATCGGAGCGAGTCAGGCTCCACTGACTGACAGGATTCTTCAAAGTGCTCAGTTCACCAAAAACATCTTATCGTGGTTCAAGCTTTTAGCTGCTTTTTCTGATTTACTTCTGCTGCCAGCTTCAGGACAATGGAGGTGGTGCAGTTTGCCCTCTTTTTTTCCTCAATATAAGAAAATCCATATTTCATGTAGTCGGTGTAGAGCTTGTGTTTCCTTATGGTCAATTAGCATATGTGGACTAACTTTGCTGGTTTTCTTCTATCGTTGAAATTGCAGGTGTCTATTAGCATTTCAGGGGAGCATCGCCACCTACTGGAGTGTGAATAGACGGCGCACTGATCCTAACTTTTTCCCCAAAAGGACATCAACCCTCTGAAAATTAGTCTACCAACCACTTTTGCGTCCCGACCCACCAGCTGAGAATCACTGCATTCATGTTTACACATCAAGAGTGGGCCCTCCATGTGGACGTGGCACCACCATGTTTTAATGATAGCCCAGAAACTGAAGGCTGTCACAGGTTTGATTGAGCTGCAACAAGCAATTTCCAACAAGATGTCACCAAGTTCTTTGCACTGTACCTTTAAAAATACACGTCAAATGTTCATCTTTCGATTAGATTTCTCTGGAGATTCAGCTGAGATAAGCTCGACACACGCCACACTTTTGATGAACTGACCATTTCGAAGAAAATCCTGTGAACTGTCAGACAGAGACAGAATTGCATAAGAGTTGATACAGTCCACTTAGTAAAACTGCAAACAATCAAAAAACAGCAATCAGTCACAAAACATAAGCATTACACGACGACTGCTGATGATAAAAAGCATATAAAGTTACACTGTAAAGAAAAAACACTCCTGATTAACTGTGGAAAAACCAAGAAACTGTGTGTGAGCTTATGATCGTGGGGCGTTCGACACGCTGCTGCGAGTGTGTGGGACAGAACGGAAAGAAAAAAAGTGCAGTCACAAAAGTGTTGGTCCAACAAACTGGATGAATGACGCGTGAGCAGTGGCCGATGACGAAACCAGATACAGCCCTTCACGGAAGAAGCGACTCTTAAAACGACACAATGAGAAACGTGACACGCGTCAGTGACTCGAGAGCTTATGTAAGTGAGCATCCATAAACTGGGCTGGGACATATAGGTATGTACCATTCACATTTCTGCCTTATCTGAGTATTATTTCAAAATAATATATACCAGAAAAAAACAACAACAAAGAACGCAAGCTTGTGTGCATGAGAGAGAGAGAGAGAGAGAGAGAGAGAGAGAGAGCACCAAGCACTGTACAGCCCCACACTAGAGCACAGAGAAATATGTAACAATTGAAATTGTAACAACAAAGAGGCACAACTCAAATCTGACACTCTTATCTATAACACACACACACACACACACACACAATACCTATGCTCATTTGCCAGATGCGGTGGCAAACATGTGAACTGTGGGGCACAGCATGTGTGCTGATGGCACCATCTTGTGGAGAGACGCTCCAATGACAACAAGGAGAGATTACAATGACTCAAGGCACTTCTAATTATCTATCTGATCTTCCTTACTTTTTTTTTTTTTTTACTTTATAGCCCTCCATCCACAAGCATCAGAATCAAATTCTCGGGATTTTCTACTTGTGCAAAAGTACAGTACGACTGATTCTTCCTGACTGAAACAGAAATGACCTCTCACCTCTTCGTTTGATCTGAAGATGGGATCGCTACCTGAAATCAGATGAAATGTAGGTTTATTGTCGAGTCAAGTGGGAACTTTCAACTTCTCTCCACTCTCCATAAAAATAAAGTCACTTTTAAAAGCAGTGCATTTATCTTTCGCTAAGTGTTCAAAGACTTTAGACTCCCTAACCTCTCCACAAAAATACTTTACTTTTTGGCAATGACTGTCAACTATAAATTCTCAAGTATTTTTCATTTCTATCTGTCTCAAGAAATCAACTAAATAAATCAATTTCACTGACGATATCGCGTGACGCTGCTTTATCCAACTGCGCCCTAACAACGGGATCATCCTGCCTTTTACACAGAGGACTTGTGCTTTGAACGGAGGTGGTGCACTTACCACCTCCAGCCAAATGAACTTGAAGATACAGAGCCACTGAGGGAGCACGGGAGGGCTCATCATCCACGTAGGGTGTACGCAAAGCACCGCCGTTTCATGGTGCTACTGCACTCACCGCACCGCGTGTGCTCCACACAAAAGCACATGCATCAACCACCAAGTTTTAAAAAAAACAAACAAGCAAAACGAAGGACTACTCCACATGCATACCGTACTAGAAAATCTCTCAGACCACAAAGGCCACTCAGGATGGCTGAACAGCTGGTTCTCTCTTTCTTGCTACATGAAAACATCCTTCATTTGGTTCACGTTCGCCGAACAGCGTGTATCCTCTGACACGATCCGATTCAGAAAATATAAAAGCAGTTATGGAGGTTCGTCTGAGGAGAAAAGTGAATAGGTCGTCTGCTGTGTGACATATGCTGCGCGCAAAGTTACACTAGTGCGCTGGCATTTCTCTTCTAACAGTTCCGAGATTCAAGCTCGTAATGGAGGCAACAGTCGAGCGCGGGGTGGGGAGGAGGAAGTAACGCAGAGTGAAAATCCGCCTCAAAGAGAACGACACCGTACATCTACCTGCGAGGACGTTGTACCGCTAACATCGATCTAATCTAACAAGAGACGAAGCAAATACAGTACCGAAGATACGCTAATCACATAGATCAAAGGCTCGGCGAGGGTCTGTGTAGTGTTTACAGACCGGGAGCGCTAACAGTTAAGTCAATGGCTACAGGTGCTACAGTATTAAAACAGGATGAGAAAAGAAGACATATAATGCAGGACTCTTTCCACTCGCTCCTCAAGAGAAGGAAACCTGAATCATGTGGAACTGCATTTGTATCAATGTACCTCTGCATCTAGTGTATTGTGACTCAAAAAACGCATTTGTATACGGACAACATACCGACTACGTAGCATGCACTTCTATTGTGAAATACAGCCTTTACCGTACATTGTACCTCGTCTTTTCAGAGGGAGGCGATGCTGAGAGGGAGAGAGAGAGAGCTATGAATAAAGAGAGAGAGAGCAACAAGCCAAAGCGGTTGGACATAAAGATCATGTCATAAAAATATACCTATATGAGTGTTTTGCTTTGTTTTGTGTTTTCTTTTCTTTCTTTCTTTTTTTTTTTTTTTTTAAAGCTGTGGCTTTGTCAATATCGCCAGGCGTTTGTTTTGCTCCTTCCTTCTTTCTTTCACAACCTCCTCATGCCCCCTCGTTATTAGTGACACAGGCTTGTGGTCATTCAAAGCTATTACTATGGCACTTGAGCAAGCTTTAAATCGCATCCGAACCCCCTCTCAACAAAAGAATCAACCCAGTCAACGCCCCCCCCCCCCCCCCCCCCCCCCCCCCCCCCCCCCCCGCAC
>JAFBJT010064002.1:40829-52982 GCA_016785325.1 Chascanopsetta lugubris | reverse complement strand
TGATTGAAAACACATGATTGTTCAGCTTCCTTTCTATGTTGGATGCCATCATCCCTGAGCCTCAAAATGAGCATATACAGACATTGATGATACTTTTTGGCTGAACTGATACAATTCCATCTTTAGACATTCTAGAAATGTGATGATCTAAGAAAATGTATTCATTCACTCATTACATGCTAGAATGATTGATTACAAAACAGTAAAACTCCCACATTACAGGACAAAGAATCACACACCTTTAACTGTCAAAGTTGCAGTGGTCACTTCACTTCCAACTTGACAGGTGTAGCTGCCACCGTCCTCAGGTTTTAGCTCCTTGATGTGCAGCTGGAGGAGGCAGCCATCTTGTGTCATCTCATACTTCCTGTTTGCCCTAATTGGCAGTCTGTTCTTCTTCCACTGCACGGACACTCCAGGTTTGGACACCTCACAACACAGAGAAGCTGTGCCCTCTTCCTCACCCTCCACGCTTTGTAAGTCCTTCTCGAAGAATGGGGCAAGCTCTGTGACGCATTGACAAAAAGAGTATTGTTTTTATAGCCAATATTTTGCCAAAGAGAATTCCAGATGTCTCTCTCTACCTGTTCTTTCATTGTGGATGGGTGGTGATTGCTTTGTTATTGCTTATAATGAGTTCCAGAGATTTAAATCACTCCATAGAAAATGAGAATAAGATGACATTTCTATAACTTGTGAGTTTAGTAGTATGGAAAACAGTCATTAACACAATGCTTATGTTACACACCTGTCACTGTCACAGTCGCCTTGGTCTCTGCACTCCCTACATGACATGTGTAGCTGCCACTGTCCTCAGGTTTGAGGTCCTTGATGTTCAACTGGAGGAGGCAGCCATCTTGTTTCATCTCATACTTCCTGCTTGCTCTCACTGGAAGTCTGTTCTTCTTCCATTGAGCGGGCACTCCAGTTTTTGAGACCTCACAGCACAGAGAAACAGTACCTCCCTCTTCAGCCTCTACACTATGTAAGTCTCTCCTGAAGACTGGGGGCAGCTCTGCGAAACATCAACATAAAGAGGGTAAATAGTCTTTCGATACCTTTACAGTTGCCCCATTTGTAAATATATCTTTCTACATTTCTATGTCACTCAGTGGATGGGTGGTAATTGCTTTGTTCTACATTGTGAGCACAAGAAAGTTCAATCAATCATGACTAAAATGGTTTTAGTGTATGCTGATTTGATTGGCAATTTCCCAAATGGTCACACACCTTTTACTGTCAGAGTTGCAGTGGTCTCCACTCTTCCTACTTGACAGGTGTAGCTGCCACTGTCCTCAGGTTTGAGCTCCCCTATGTAGAGCTCAAGGAGGCCGCCATCTTGTTTCATCTTGTACTTCATGCCGGCTCTAAGTGGCAGTCTGTTCTTCCTCCATAGCACTGACACTCCAGGTTTGGACACCTCGCACCACAGAGAAGCTGCACCTTCCTCCTCAGCCTCCACACTTTGTAATTCCTTCTTAAAGAATGGGACAAGCTCTGTGAAACAAAATATAGGAGGGTATCTTAGCATGTTTAACTCAACCTAAATGGTGTCACAAAACATGACAAAGAAACGCTAATAGAGCAATTAAGGGAATTGTAATCTCTCTAAATAACACACCTTTCACTGTCACACTTGCAGTGGTCTCTACACTTCCTACTTGACATGTGTAGTTTCCACTGTCCTCTGGCTTGAGCTCCTTGATGTTCAACCGGAGAAGGTATCCATCTTGTGTCATCTCATACTTCCTGTTTGCTCTTAGAGTAAGATTGTTCTTTTTCCACAGCACTGACACTCCAGGTTTAGACACCTCACAGGACAGAGGGACGGTAGCTCCCTCCTCAGCCTCCACACTTTCCAAGTCTTTCTTGAAGAATGCAGCGCATTCTGGAGGAGCAAGGGGGGAAGACCTGCATTACTCGAATAGAATACGTGAAATCATTCTGAGACAAATTTTGGCTTTATCTACATTTGATAGTTGTGTTCAAGGATTTTGTTAAAATAGCTACACACCCTTCACTGTCACAGTTGCGGTGGTCTTTACACTTCCTACTTGACATGTGTAACTGCCACTGTCCTCAGGTTTGAGCTCCTGGATGTTCAGCTGGTGGAGGCAGCCATCTTCTATCATCTCGTACTTCCTGTTTGCTCTTAGTAACAGATTGTTCTTCTTCCACTGAATGGACGCCCCAGGTTTGGAGACTTCACAGCAGAGGGAGACTGTACCCTCCTCCTCTACCCACACATTCTCCAATTCGTGAATGAAAAATGGCAGGGCCTCTGAGAAATAGACAATTATTTACAGAGTTTTAGTATATGCGAACCAGCATTCGAGGCTTTCTCACAACAAGTTCAAATGTTCCTCTGAAAAAAATCAGAAATGAATTTCCTAATTTGTTTTGACATGACAAAAAAAGTTCAAATTGCCAGTTGTGCGCACCTTTAACTGTCAAAGTCGCAGTGGTCTCTACACCTCCCACTTGACATGTGTAGTTTCCACTGTCCTCTGGTTTGAGGTCCTTGATGTGCAGCTGGAGGAGGCAGCCATCTTGTTTCATCTCATGCTTGCTGCTTGCTCTCAGCAGCTTGTTCTTCCGCCACAGCATTGACAGCCCGGGTTTGGACACTTCACAGCACAGGGTGCATGTGTCTCCCTCTTCTGCCGTCACATTATGCAGTTCCTCTGTGAAAAACGGTGGGAGCTCTGCCACAAATGAGAATCAGTAGTGATTATGTTTTGATTCTTGTGTGATAGATGCAACAGGTTGTTCACATGCAACAAATAAAACCAAATAACTTCATCGATTTCCAGTAGAAACTGCTGTCAATGTGGCATTTTGCAGCATAAGTCATCCGATGTACCTTTCACTGTCACAGTCGCAGTGGTCTCTACATTTCCTACTTGACACGTGTAGCTGCTGCTGTCCTCGGGTTTGAGCTCATTGATCTGGAGGTAAAGGAGGCAGCCATCTCGTTTCATCTCATACTTTCGGCTGGCTCTCAGTGGAAGTCTGTTCTTCTTCCACAGCACTGACAGTCCCGGCTTGGACAGCTCACAAGACAAGGAGGCTGCTCGTCCCTCCTCAGCCTCCACGCTTCTCAACTCTTTCTTGAAGAATGGAGGCAGTTCTTGGAAAATCGGAAGAGGCAAAAACATGATATCGTGTAATCTGTCACCATACAAACCACACTCCGTGACAGGGAATGCAATATTTGATACGGGAAAGTCACAAAGACTTGCCAAGATTGTTCCGTCAATGACTCATCTGACAAATACTAAGATAGACAACTGTGCACGTCACTCACCTTTCACTGTGACAGTTGCAGTGGTCTCTACGCTTCCTGCTTCGCATGTGTAGCTGCCACTGTCTTCGAGTTTGAGCTCCTTGATGTGAAGCTGGAGAAGGCAGCCATCTTGTTTCATCTCATACTTCCTACTGGCTCTCAGCGGCAGCCTGTTCTTCTTCCACTGAATGGGCACGCCCAGCTTAGACAGCTCACAATACAGAGAGGCCGAACTTCCCTCCATGACCTCCACACTCTGCAGCTCCTCTTGGAAGAATGGAGGGAGCTCTGGGAAAATAAGTTAAATTTAAAATTCATGCAGGAGTTCAAAGGTTTAGGAAAATAGAAGTATGACATCAGGACAGGGTTCTCTTCATTATACCTGTTACATTGAGTTTGACAGTGCTCTGCATATCTCCTATATCACAGGAGTAGCTGCCAGTATCCAGGGGCTCCACGTCATGGATGAGCAGTAGGTTGACTTTTCCTTCCTTTCGAAGCTCATATTTATCACCACTCTGAAGTGAAATATGGTTCCGTTTCCAGACAACTTCGGAGCTGAGGTCCGAGATCGTGCAGGACAAAGTGGCCGTCTCTCCTTCCATGACCACAACGTCTTGAGGTTTCTCCTCGAATATCACTAGAACATGAAATCCCTGGGTCAAAGTTCAAGGTATTTGAAGGTGCAGTGTGTAAGGTTCCGGCCATTTTTTGTCACTTTTAAAAATAAAAACAGTAAATAGTACCAAAAACAAAACAATTACATACTGACAATTTCATGAATTTATAATCACCTAAATTAATTATTTTTTAGCCTTAAATGAACCCATTCATGGGCCCACGGGCTATGATACCTTTAGGCTTGGGAACCACGAGAAGACTAGCAGAGGTCCTCTCCTCCCCAATCACGAACGCTACGGTGCCCGTCTCCTCTGGCGTTGTCATGGTGAGGACCAGTCGATGCTGGCGGCCCCGGCATGTCATCTGGTTCATTTCGTTCCTCTGCAGGGGGCTGGATCCGAGCCACCACACACCTTCAGTCACATCAGCGTGGCTCAGCTCACACACAAACACTGCATCCTGTCCCGCGGTCACCGTCATGTCCTGCAGCTCCGACACGATCCGCACGCGCTCTGTGGAGGAAGAAGCAGCTATATACAGCTGGACTTTTAGAGGTGGCGTATGATGAAATGTTGACAATAAGTTAGCTGGTTGGTAAATGTTCATGCCACATTTCTTGTAATTGGTGATGTTTATTAAAAATGAGTGATGAATGAGAGATGAAATTCCAGTGTCCACCTACCCCTCACCACCAGCTTGGCAGTGGTCTTCTTGCCTCTGCTGATGCAGCTGTACTCTCCAGCATCCTCCAGAAGTAACTTCTTGATCTCCAGAGAGTGTGTGGGGCCGCCCTTCTTCAAAATGCACCGTCCTCCTTCCTCGAGCACAACATTGTCTTTCTTCCAGGTGACAGGTACATTGGCACTTGAAACTTCACAAGTGAACAGCACAGGTTTCCCCTCCATGATCACTTGGTTCTCGAGTTCCTTCTCAAAGAAGACCGATGCAGCCGCTGTGAATAGACATCAGGTAGAGACGATATTGCATCAGAGAGTTTGGAGTTTTAATTATGACTTTCTCATCCCAGAGACGTTAATATCACCCACTCAAGTAAAGCCACTGACATGTGACATCTAGTGGTGAAGTTGCATATTGTATCCATTAGCTCATCCTCACCTTTCTGAACATGCAGGAGAACCTATTGTAGACTTCAGCTGTCGTTAAAACTCAAAAGATGTTTAGTATGTCCACTCTGTGCTGCTGTAAAAACATGGCAGCCCCCATAGAGAGGACCCGCCCCTCATGTAAATATACATAATTGGGCTCATTCAGGGGTAATGGGGAAAAAAGACATTATACATTATACGATTATACATTCATGAAAATGTCTGCATGTAATGGTTTCATGATATTCTTAGAAGTTACAAAAATAACCAAAATCTTAATGGTGAAGTTGCATGTTGCAACTGAGGTAGGACAACATATGGTAACCTTCTAATATCATCAATATTAATATAATAACGTAAAGGTATTGACTTTGTTCATTCTGGGCTTCTGTAAAAACATGGTTGAGCAAAATGGTGGTCGCCGTAAAGACAATCTGTGCCTGGTGTGAAGGTAAAGGACCCTTCCCGTAAAGGAGCTGTGCTCTGACCAAAGGGTCAGGGGTTCGATTCCCACCTCCCCTCATTCCATATGCTGAGGTGTCCTTGTGCAAGACACTGAACCCCACATTGTCCCATGTACCGACAGATATAAAATGCTGCAAGTAGAATGCACAGTATGAATGTTTGAGTGACTGGGTGAATGTAAACTGTACTGTAAAGTGCTTTGAGAGGTCTTCAGGACTTGATAAAGCGTTTTATAAATACAGACCATTTACCATTCTAGAGAAATCAAAATAATTCATATATTAGCGTGCTAATTCTTACATTTCAGGTGATAACCACAGCTTGGTGTTAGAAATTCAAAATTTGAACATTCAAATTACCTCTCACATTGACTTCTGCTGTGGTGGTCTGCTCTCCAAAGACACAGCTGTACTGTCCAACGTCCTCCGGCTGGACGTTCTTGATTTGCATCTCGGCCATTTTCCCTTTCAATGTCATCTGGTACCTCCCGCCATGATAGAGCTGGTCCTCCGCCTTCCACCACTGCACTGGCACCCCAGCTCTGGACAGCTCACAGCGGAGGGACACGTTGCCTCCTTCTGGGGCCTCTTGGTTCTTCAGACCCATTTTAAAGGCAAGAGGAATGGCTGTGGTATCAGAGTGAAAAATACAAAATAAAGCTTATTCTGTGCTTAGATTGCGTTCATCTCATAGGAAATGTAAGAATTTGAAATGTGGAATATTTTGGTTTGTTTAAGGTGATATCTTTCTCATTTTAAATTTTGATACATAGTTTTAAAATCATTAAATATACCTAATATTGTTCAAGGTACTGTGTGAGATTTAATGACACATCATGGGGAAGCTGCATGTCACAGCTTAATGGCCATACCATGCCTTTCCAAGCATTTTGGCCTTCTCTTATTTGTGCATTCAGTTTAGTTTGTGCATTCAGAGCTACTGTAAAAACATGCTGATCTAACATGGCGGCCTCCGTGGAGTGGACCCGCTAAATAAAAAGGAATTATTCTATGGTGAATACAATGAAAACACTTAGAAAATCACTTGCATGATTGTTTCATATTCAATGTCAGCCAGTAGAAATGTAAATAATTTCACCTAATTCCTACGCACTTTAATCTTTAATCTTAAACCTTTAATCTTAATCTATAAAACACAACACACATATTTGCATTTGCAGGGCTCTCTTACGTGTAACAGTGACATTGGCTGTGGTCTTGGCGTCACCATAGACACAGCTATAGAGTCCGCTGTCCTCCAGCTGTGCGTTTTTGATGCTCAGCTCCATGACGCTGTTCCGATTTTTGATCTGGTATTTGAAATTGCTCTTCAGACGTTCCTCTCCTTTCCTCCACTCCACCAGGCCAGGCTTTGATAGCTCACAGCTCAATGTCGCACCCTTCTCCTCTTCCACTTTCAGGTTCCTCAGCTTCACCTTGAACGTGACGGGAGGAGCTGGGAAGAAGCAGAGAGACAATCATTGGTGGGTTTCCTCATGGCAGTGATTCAGTACATCAAAGTGTTGGTGTCAGACCTTTGACGGTGAGCTCAGCTGTCGACTGGCTGTCTTTGGTCTGGCAGGTGTATTTCCCAGCGTCGCTCTCCTCCATGTTGTTGATGGTGAGTTTTGTGAGATGTCCCTCCTGCTTCATTTCATACTTGTATCCAGGTTTGAGGACCACTCTGCCTTTCCTCCACTCCACTGGAGCTCCCGGTTTGGAAAGTTCACAGCAGAATACTCCGCTGTCTCCTTCCTTCACCTCCAAGTCCTGAACTTCTTGCGTAAACGTCACAGGAAGTGCTGAGAAAAGGAAGAATGAATTGAAGAGGAGATAAAGCAGATTCACCTCTCTCCGTAGTTAAAAACAAAGAAGTCTTGGCATACCTCTCACTTTGATGTCTGCCGAGGTCACCGAAGTGCCAACAAAGCAGCAGTACTCCCCTGCATCTGCCAGAGTTAAGTTCGTGATCAGCATCTCAGCCACCCTGCCCTCTTGCCTCATCTGATGTTTTCCTCCCTCCATCAGAAGCTGGGCGTCTCTCCTCCACTCCACCGGGACCCCTGATTTTGAAAGCTCACAGCGCAACATCACACTGCCCTCCTCCACGGCCTCCTGGTTCTTCAACTTCTGCTTGAACGTTACCGGGATTGCTGAGGAGATTCAAGATGTACAGTTTCAGATCTGCAAACTACCATTTAGCATCATTGTGTCTTTGTTCGATGGCCGATTGTCTCTAACCAGTGATGGCGATGGCGGCAGTGGTTTTCTCGTCTCCACAAACACAGCTGTACGTGCCGCTGTCCTCGGGTTGGCTCTTCCTGATGAGAAGCTCCAGCATGGTGCCATTCTGCTTTATCTGGTATTTCTCTCCTCCGCTCAGCACATTGTCCCCTTTCTTCCACTGCACGGGGATGTCGGGTTTGGAGAGCTCACAGCAGAGTGTCACCACATTACCCTCCTGCTCCTGTACATTCTGAAGCTCTCGAAGGAATTTGAACGGCCGCTCTACGGAAGAAAACACATCACCAGCTGATAAATATTTCTTTTTATGACTTTGTTCTCTGATCAACTGTACACCCAATAGTCATACATAAGTAATCCATATTAATAATCTTTTAAGGTGCAGTGTGTAAGATTTCAGCCATTTTTATCAAATTATTGTAAAACAATAACATACTGATATTTTCATGAATTTATAATCTCTGAATTGCTTTTTTTTTGTGGTTACCCCTGAAATGAGCCCAATAATGTACATTGACATGAGGAGTGGGTCCTCTCGAGGGGGGCCGCCTTGTTTTTACGGTAGCGCAGAGACAACATAGTAAACATCTTTTGAGTTTTAATGACAACTGAAGTCTACCATAGGTCCTTTTACATGCTCAGAAGAGTGAGGGTGAGGTGATGGATGCAACATGCAACTTCACCTCTAGATGTCACCAAATCTTACACACTGCACCTATAATTCAAAACAATCCAAAAGTGGGGACAAATGGAGGTAAATAAGTCATACTGTTTCAGTGGTCTGGCAACTGCAGAAAAAAATATTACAATTTCAGTTTTTTTTTGATGATTTCCCCCAAGAGAACCTTGTATTTCTATTAAATATTATTTTCAAATTTCAAATCATTATCTAAAATTCTCAAATAATGACCTCTACAGTAACACATGCTATAAACAGTAACACATATTGAACTATGTACATTTAAACTAAATCTATTTTGTCATTTCACTTTATAGGCATACGCAATAGTAATAGGTTGTGTCTCAACGAGAATACCGGTATGAATAAAGATGACATGAAAAAACAAAAAAACCTATTATTGTTTATACTCTCAAAGGCAGAATATGTATACAAGCAGTACTCACCATTCACTCTGATTCGTGCAGTTGTCATCTGATCACCACACACACACATATAATCTCCTGTGTCGTCCAGACTGAGGTCCATAATCGTCATCTCCACGTGAAGGTCCCTTTTCCTCATCTGATACTTGGCTCCGTTCTTCAGCAGCTCACCTCCTCTCATCCAGTCCACAACAGCGACAGGTTTGTTGAGCTCACATTGCAAAAGCGCACTGGTGCCTTCTCTCACCTCCTGGCTTGTTAGTGGCACTTTGAAACTTGGTGGTGAACCTGTTGTGAGAACCACATGAAAATATCTGAGTGACCAGCTTCATCAAGTACAGGAAGTACGAGGGTTAGGTTGAATGATTTCTCTAATGACACAGTTTACTCAATGGTACCACTCAAGGTGAACACGAATGGATGGATGAACCGATAAAACCAATGAATGATCCCTTTAAAGAAAAGGCATGTTAAACAATAGTCTAATTATTCAGCACAGAAATGATCAGAATAAATATTTGAATCATGGATGTTTACATGCTCATAATCTAACTATATTATTTTAGATGAACAGTGGACACTGATAATGAATCATAACACAACAAATTATGGATTATAACATAACCCATAATCTATTGAATCATGGCGTTATAATATATATAATATTATAAAGATCAATTATCAGTGATCGGTTTAATCATGTATTGAGATATTACATGACACATGATTGTATTTGTCTCTCGTTAAATGTCGCTGCGCCATGAACAGCTGAGGATGGGCTGAATCACAAACTGTCGTCTGAATGATTTACATTTGATATGAGTCACAATGTCATGTGATCTTCTCAGATCACTTTAGAGCCATTGTCAGGCTGGATAACAAGATGAGTTCAAATACTCCAAATGACATGTGGCTTTGATTAAGCTGACCTCTGTGACGTCTGCGATCACGGGGTTCTGTTGGACACATTTGAAAAGTTTACAGAGACAGAAAGGGGAAATACTTTGATCTCAAATCAGAGGTTTTGGTGAGCATCCTCTGTGCGGACTGAATCTCACCTCTCACGGTGAGCTCAGCTGTGGACTGACTGTCTTTAGTCCTGCAGGTGTATTTCCCGGCATCGCTCTCATCCGTACTGTTGATGACCAGTTTGGTGAGACGTCCCTCCTGCTTCATCTCGTATTTCTCTCCGGGCTTCAGCGCGACTCGGCCTTTCCTCCACTCCACGGGAGCCCCGGGTTTTGAGAGCTCACAGCAGAAAGTGGCGCTGTCGCCTTCCTCCACCACCAGACGCTGGATCTCTCGTTTGAATGTCACAGGTTGCGCTGTGCATCCAAGAAAACCTTTGAATCAACCTTAACTCACCCTTAGATTATTCAATGATGATAAAGGTTGAAATTTATGATTCAAATTGAATGATTCCATGAGGCATTTTAAGACTGGATTTTTTTTAAATCACTCAGAAATAATATGACCATAGAAACTTGGGTATGTGATGTTGGACTGTATGTTAATGTAGGTTACCACGAAGCTCACATTTCTATCTCTGTCCATTTGTTTGTTGTTTTGTTTGTTTGGAAACAGAATTACATTCAAATAATTTCTCTGCAGATCTGCAGATGTAATAGGTCCAGGATTTGTTTTCCTGAAAAAAAAATGAGCTACATGTCGAGCACTGGTTTTTATATGTGTATCGAATTTGGCATAGCTTGATTTGAAGAGGGTCGGTCACTCATTGTGAGCTCTGCAGAGTGCATTCAAGTTTTTAGATGTACATTTAAAGGTGCAATGAGTGGGATATGGTGATATCTAGTGGTAAAGTTGCAAGTTGCAGCCATATTCTCATCACAACACCCTTTCCGAGGTGTTTGGTTTGTTCATTCTGAGCAACTGTAAAACATGGTGCTGCTGCATAGCCACCCTCAGAGAGAGGCCCTACTTCTGATCCAGATATAAAGGTCTCATGTAGGCTCATGAAAACTATTTATACATTCAAATATCAATACACTCAGAAAACATCAGCACAATTATGCGCATTTCAATTTTAGCAAAGAGAAATGGAAATAGTTTCACCTAAATCTAAAACTGGACCTTTA
The DNA here is from genome assembly GCA_016785325.1 of Chascanopsetta lugubris. Classification (NCBI taxonomy): domain Eukaryota; kingdom Metazoa; phylum Chordata; class Actinopteri; order Pleuronectiformes; family Bothidae; genus Chascanopsetta; species Chascanopsetta lugubris. The sequence goes on along the minus strand of JAFBJT010064002.1, from coordinate 42,061 downwards.
AAGGTGGAGTGTGTCCAATTTCAGTCATTTTTGTCACTTCCAAAAATATTATAAAACAATTACATACTGACATTTGAATGAATTTATAATTAAATTAAAGGGATCTTTACATAACTAAATGAACAATATGGATTGCATTAAAAGAGGCACATCCAGACTTACGTTTCACTTTGACCTCAGCAGTGGTTTTCTCATCCCCAGTGATGCAGCTATACTTCCCTGCGTCCTCTGGCTGGACACTGAGGATGGTCAGCAGAGCCATCTTTCCTTCCACCCTCATCTGATACTTCCCTTGGGACATCTCCTCAGAGAGCACCTGTCCGTCCCTCTGCCACTGCAGCGGGACGCCTGTCTTGGACAGCTCGCAGCGCAGCGTCACGCCGCTCCCCTCCTCGGCCTCCTGACTCTTCAGGCTGACTTTAAACATGGCAGGAACAGCTGGTGAACCGAACACGGTCGTGGGTTAGACGTGCGAAAAACAACAGAGAACCAGTCTGAGGACATTGCAGCGGAACGTACCAATGATTTTGACAGTAGCTTTGGTCTTCTGCTCTCTACATACGCAGACGTAGACACCACTGTCCTCTGGCACAGCCTCTCTGATGGTCAGCTCCTGGGCAGAGCCCCTCTGCCTGATCTGGTATTTGTCTCCGTTCTCTAACAGGTCTCCTGCGAGCCTCCACTCCACCGGGACTCCAGCTTTGGAGATCTCACAATACAGCGTGATGTTGTGTCCCTCCTCGGCCTGGAGGTTTTTCAGTTTCTGCTTGAAGTTGATGGGCAGTGCTGGATGGTGATTTTATGGGAAGTGAGTAAGTTCGCCACGTCGCAGTTTGTCACTTAGGATCAGCAGGGCACCTACCGTTGACGGTCAGCGTTGCGGTCGTCTCTATGTTCCCACAGATGCAGGTGAAGATGTTGCTGTCCTCGGGCGTCACGTTGAAGATTCTCAGCTCGATCAGCGTGTCTCTCTGCCGTATCTGATATTTCTCTCCGTTCTTGATGAGCTCGTCCCCTCTCCTCCTCCACTCCACGGTGTGACCAGGTTTAGACAGCTCACAGCGGAAAGTCGCTGTGCTGCCTTCCTCGATCACCACGTTCCTCAGCTTCTGTTTGAACGTGACTGGCAGGGCTGAGGATTTATGGATAACCATGATTTCGATTATTCATGATGATGCAGTATTCGTTTTTTTGGGGGGGGGGGGGGGTGTTTTCTGGGTTTTTTGGGATTA
>JAFBJT010064002.1:21397-40820 GCA_016785325.1 Chascanopsetta lugubris | reverse complement strand
CCTCTCCCCCTCCACTCCACGGTGTGACCAGGTTTAGACAGCTCACAGCGGAAAGTCGCTGTGCTGCCCTCCTCGATCACCACGTTCCTCAGCTTCTGTTTGAACGTGACTGGCAGGGCTGAGGATTTATGGATAACCATGATTTCGATTCGTTATTATTCATGATGATGCAGTATTCGTTTTTTTTGGGGGGGGGGGTTTGTTCAGGATTTTGGTGAATAATCCCATACCGGTGATTTTGACAGTGGCAGATGTCATCTGATCAGCACACACACAGCTGTAGACCCCACTGTCCTCAGGCACTGGCTTCCAGATGAGAAGCTCCAGTGTGGTTTCCCTCTTCCTGATCTGGAACTTGATCCCATTCTTCAGCAGCTCATCTTCTTTCCTCCATTCAACTATTACCCCAGGTTTGGACAGCTCACAGCGCATGAGGACGTTGTTACCCTCCTCCGCTTGCACATTCCTCAGTTGTTGTGTGAATGAAATAGGAATGGCTGGAAAACAAGTTGACACACTGGATTCAATATGGGGATTGTTATTTAAAGGTGCAGAGTGTAAGATTTGAGTTGATGGATACAACATGCAACCTCACCTGTAGATGTCACCAAATCTTACACACTGCACCTTTAAGTAAAAATGTACTTCGAGGTACCACTCCAATGCACAAACCTTCGAGGTAAGCGTTTATATTGTCTAATCTCTGACTCATTGATAGATAAATCCTCCTGAGAACATCATATGTATCACTCAAACTGTCCATTGGAATGAGTATGATCATTCAAATCAGAATTAAATGACATTTTAAGTATAAAAAAAAGTCATAAACGGTTGTAGGAGTCTTACCATGTACTTTGAGACTTGCTGACGTGCGGTGATCTCGGCACTGACAGGAATATTCTCCCGAGTCCTCGGTCCTCAGGGATTTGATGGTGAGAGAATTGATGGTCTTCCTCTGTTTCATCACGTACTTGTCTCCGGCTCTGATACTTTCGAAACCTTTCCTCCAGAGGACCTGAACCCCGGGAAGAGAGTACTCACAGGTCAGAGTCACGCTCTCTCCTTCGTTGGCCTCCGCCGTTTTCAAAGTCTGCGTGAACTCCGCAGGGATGGCTACAAATTCAACAGAGATGGGATGCCGTTACTCATGATGTCCGAGTTGATGGAGAGCCATTTATACTTCTGTTCATACCCTTGACTGTTACAACAGCTCTGGTCGAGACGGCTCCAGCGCTGCACTCGTACACCCCAGCATCACTGCTGCAGACCTCCCGAATCGACAGGCGAGCCTCGCAGCCCGAGCGACTGGTGGAATACCTGGAGGAGCTCCACATTCGACAGCCATCTTTGTACCAGAGGATGTGACACGGCTTGGAGGTCACACAAGACAAAACCAAACCACCTCTTTCAATAGCCTCACAGTCCTCCAGCGCTTTAATGATGGTGGGACGTCTCTCTGGGAAAACAGACAGAGAGGAAATCGAATGAGCACCTGCTGAACTATGACCTTTAAGTACATATTCAAACGTGGAGCCTCACCTCGAACCAACAGTGAGGCGTACGATCTTTTATCCCCTGCTGCGAAGGAAATAGTGCCGGTGTCTTTGCGGGCGAGCTGCTTAAATGTGAGTGTATGGTATCCTCCTGGTGCCACCTGGATCTCATTAAGCTCATTGGTGTACAGCAGGGTCTCATCCAGGTACCACTTAACCCCGACGTAGTCACTCGGACAGATTCTGCATCTCAGTGTCACCGTGTCACCCTCTAGACATTCAACGTCCTCTAGTTCATCCAGGATCAGCACTTTCTGGCCTGCGTGAAACACATGAGGACAGAGCATGGTCAAAACTCTGATGATAAATATACAGTGGAGAGCACGGATATCAAACTTATTTTCACCGAGGGCCACATCAGCATTTTGGCTGCTCTCAGGGGGCCGGTTTTAATTGTGGGACTAAATGTAATTACCACTTAACATATTGTAAAATAGCTGTCTTCATATTTGATTATCATTCTTTCAAGTTACAAATATTGTATATGTATTTACATACATGTGAAAATGAAAACACACTGTAAACACACTGAATATAGTGCTACACGTAAAAAGTGGCATGTGTAATTTATACTTTAAACTTTTATTTTTGGACAATCATATGCCTCTAAGCTCTCGAGGGCCACATAAAATGATCTTGCTGGCCACATTTGGCCCGCGAGCCACTAGTTTGACACATGTGCTGCAGATGCTGGAAGCCTCATTTTGTATACTTAACCCTTATAATACAAATCAATAAATGCTAGCTAAGTATTTCAAAAATTGTAAAGATGTTTGAAGAATGCTTTTGATCTATATGTGTATAGTATATATACAGCATACAGTGTACAGTGTACTGACCTTGCACCGTCAGCTGTGACCGGCTCTGCATGGTACCAACATCACATGTGTACCAATCCGAGTCCAACTTGTCCAGAGAGGAGATGGTCAGGGACAGCAGCACGCCTTTCTGCCTGATAAGGTACTTCCTCCCAGTCCTCAGCTCCACCATTCCCTTCAGCCAGGTCACGCGCTTGGCCGGCCTCCTCGTCTCACACTCAAGAGTCACTTTACCTTTTTCCTCTGCCCTCATGTCCTTCAGTTCCCGTGCAAACGTGTGTTGGAGTTCTGTCAGGGACAGTGAAGTTCATCAAATCTCGTCAACCTTCATATGTTGTCACAAAACTATATTGTAACAACGAACAAAATACTACTACAATAACTGCCGGTTTGTACGGAAGCGCATCGCATTCACTACGTAATTTAAAGAAATATTTATTCGTAACCACAAGATCCGTATCTCGTAATTATGAGATTTTTTTCGTAATTACGAGATACTGATCTCATATCTCGTTGGTTTAACTGCTCCTCCATGAATAGAGCCACTCGCTTTCCGCTAACAATTGGATGTTGTAGTTGTTGTAATAACCAACTTAAACCACAACTGTCAAAATAAAACGTTTTCATTGAACATATCAAGAAATTCTAAGACAAAATTCTTGGCTTTTAAATGTTCTATATTTGACAAAAGTCAGAGTGTATTTCTGTATTCATAATCTGTAAAATTCTTATTTGATCTCATAATTATTCGATACGGATCTCGTAATTATGAGATATGAATTTCGTGATACGGATCTCATAATTATGAGATAGGATTTTTTTAAATGTACTCAGTGATTGCAATACGCTTCAGTAGGTTTGAATTCCGCCACCAACCTCGAACATCCAGCTTAGCCCGGGTCGCAATGCCATCAGCCTCGCAACAGTATTCTCCAGAGTCTCTGATGATGGTGTTCTTGATCACCAGCCGAGCCAAGTTCTTCTCCACACTCATCTCGTACTTTGCACTCGGCCTGATCAGATGACCGTTCTTCAGCCAGTGGATGGTGACCTCTGGTTTGGTCATTTCACAGCTCAGCTCTGCGTCCTCGCCTGGAACGGCCTTCACATTCAACAGGACTCTGAAGATGTGCACTGGTTTTTCTGATGGACAAAGACACATTCACTCACATTGATGCATAAACCACACACACAAGCTATTGATGATTTGATAACTGACCTTTAACAAAGAGCATGGTCCTACAACTTAGCTCTTTAATTGTGAAGACCACATCTCCGGCATCAGTAAGCATGGTATCTCTGATGATCATCTCATACTTGCGGCCTTTCTTGACAACCTGTATGCGGCTGTTGGTGACCACCACCTGACCATTGATTGTCCAGGAGGGCTCGTCATCAAGATCATGAGAGAGGACACACTCAAAACTGCAGATCTCACCCTCTAGTACAGAGGTAGTCTTCATTCGGTGGACAATGGTAATGTGCAAGTCTGAGAATAAATATTGTATTTAGGAATTATTTTCCAGGTCCATGGCTTTTCCCTAAAATAACCAGTTATTATTTACTCACCGTGCACTGTAACTTTAGCTTTAGTCTGGCTGGTGCCCAGGTCACAGGAGTACTGTCCGGCATCCTCCTTGCTCAGCGTGTGGATGATCAGTGCCATGGATTTTCCGAACTGGAGTATTTCATGTCTATCGTCAGCTGCAAGGACCATACCATCCTTTCTCCACACGGGGATCACTGTCTCTTTGGAAATCTCACACTGCAGACACACCTCCCCTTGCTCTTCTCCCACAACATCCTCCAGAGACCTCAGGAACACAGCTGGACGTTCTGGATCCAACAGTTATTGTGACAACATCAGCGATGTCCACACACTTCTCTGAAGTAAAGTTGAAAAAACTATTCATATGAGTATTTTTGTCGCTGACCTTTGACCTTTAAGAGTGTAGTCTCAGAGAGAAGACCTGCTTTGAAGGTGACCCTGCTCTGCTGAGGCTGTAGCTTCTTGATCGTGAGGCTGTGCATTGTGCCCATGTGCTGGATCCTGTAGATGGCGTTGGAATAGAGGCGAACATTGTTCAGGAGCCATTCGACGTTGGCCACCACATAGTTGAGCTCACACGAAAAGGTGGCGATGCCATCCTCCTCAATCTCCACTGGCTCAAGGTGTTTGACCAACTTGAGCGTTCGCACTGCAACACAAGGACAATGGATCGTATCGAGAGATAACTGAACAGAAGTAGGATCTGAAAGCATTCCATCCATTCATCTTTTGTCCATCCTACCTTCGACTTTAACGCGTGCTGAGCTCTGAGAGCCTCCGGCCATGCAGTGGTACTGTCCTGCATCCATTCCCGTCAAGCCATGAATGGTCAGCTCCGCTCGGGTCCCCTCCCTTTTCATGCTGTACTTGTTGGACGTCTTCAGAGCCGTGCGGCCTTTGAACCATCGCACCATCCGCGGCGAAGGAGCAAACTGACAGCTCAGGGTCACAGAGCTGCTCTCTTTGGCCTCTGCATCCTCCAAGTGGTGAGCAACCTGAAGCGCACGCTCTATCAGGGGAAACAAAGTGAGACGTTGATGGGGCAGTACGAATTCCACGCACAACATTGTGCCGATTAAGCACAAAGGGATTGCTGGACTCCATTGCCCCTCTGGTGGTTTATACAGATCATGACCCCCCCCACGGCCCTGCCCCCCCCCCCCCCCCCCAACCTTGTTGCACTCACTGAGTGGCTCCAACTGAAGGTTAATACGTTGGTCGTTGTTTCTGCTCTTGTTTTGTCTGGCCTTTCGCCAAGTGAGAGGTTCTGAGAATGTTGTGCCTTGTCCAGAGTACCTTGTACTTGAATTTGTGCTGCCATTCTGAAGCTTCCTGTTCTCTCCTCCACTCCCCCTTGACCCCTTAAAGGCTGCTTTCCTAGGTGCCAAGGATTGCTAGGTGATAGCGTGGAGTTTAATTGGGTTGAGACCAAGTTGGGTGAGCATTACGCAAGATTTATTTCCATCACAACTGTGTTATTTTGACTGCCTGGGTTCCCGGTGGGAGTGATTGTGACTGGAAACCCATGCATTCTCCTTCCTTGTCACATCCTAAGAGCCGGGTTGTGACAGATGCAACATAGATAAGATTCTACGACGAACAGCTTTTCTTTGTCGCCATGCTCCACGAGTCCGACACACTCACCTTTCACTGTGAGCTGAGCAGTGGAGCGACTCTTCCCGGCAATGAAGACCACAGGGCCGGACATGGAGGTGTCCGTGGAGTTGATCTGGAGACTGTGAACGGTGCCGTTCCTGTCGATGCTCACCGCTGCACACGGCTCCAGCACCTCATTGTTCAAGGTCCATCGTGGAGGCCTACCCGACTTCAGGCTGGTCTCCACCTGGAACAGTGCTGGCTCTGGCTCCATCACCTCCACTGAGTTCATCCCCTTCACTATTCGGATAGCCTGCTCTGCATGCACAGCCATGATACATGTTACACACCACTGATGCAACAAGAGAAAAACATCTGCACATGTGCATCATCCATTTGCTCTTTTTTTAGTGTCTTCCTTGAAGGTGCAGTGTGTAAGACTTGGTGACATCTAGAGGTCAAGCTGCATGTTGTATCCATCACCTCAGCCTCACCCTTCTGAGCATACAGGAGAATCTATGGTAGACTTCAGTTGACATTAAAGCTCAAAAAGATGTTTAATACATCCACTTTTAGTACTGGAAAACATGGCGGCCTCCATAGACAGGACACCCTCCTCATGTAAATAGACATTAATGGGCTCATTTAAGGGTAATGGGAAGAGAAAAAACCTTTAGGTGATTAAGAATGGATGAAAATGGTGGTATCTCATGTCACCTCACCTTCTACCGCTTACCCCGCATAGTGGGTCGCGGGGTATTTCTAGCAGTAAGCAAAGGGCCTTTTACGGGGTATCAATGTCAGGACCAGTGACACTGCAGCAGAGCTCAAGTGGGATTCAAACCAGTGACCTTTGCTTCCAAAGGCAACTGCTCTAACCACTGAGCCACTGCCATCCCTGATGATCGTGGTATTCCATTGTTTTTTAATATATTTAGAAGTGCCATAAACGACGGAAATCGCACACACTGCACATTTCACCGATTGGATGCGCATCGTATATGTAACTGTGGTGCAAAGTGCAAAAAAACATACAAGACAGCCGTACATTTCACTTTGAGAACGCCACTGTGAAAACAAACATCTTACCCTCCACCAGAAGCTGACATGAGGTTTTGTCATCTCCTGCATCACACGTGTACGTGTCCTCATCCGAGGAGCAGATATCATCGATGGTCAACTGCCTGTAGACGTCTTGGCTGATGATTTGGTACTTCTTACTGGGCTGCAGCTCCCTCCAGCTCTTGTACCACTTGACCTGAGCATTAGGCCGTGACACCTGACACTCCAGCAGGCCCCGGTGGCGGTACATGGCGACCTTCACCCTCAGAGGGCGCAGGATTTGGACCGGGAGCTCTGAGGATGTGAAGCACAGGCGTGTGAAGCGACTGTGAGTGAATAGCAGAGAGAATTCCTTCAGAGATCTGTTTTACGTGCTGACATCAACCGTCTGGTGCATCACCTGTAACACTGAGCGTTGCATAGGATGACACACGTTCTGCAGTGAATCTGATTTCTCCAGCGTGCTCTGGCCTGACGGACTCAAAGACCAGGGTGTGAGTTTTACCTGCACATGAATCAAAACAAATCGTTTGACCACTCGTCGAGCTTACCTGTGAACTGCAGGGTAGGATGAAGATGTTCAGAAGTGTTGGGTTTCTCTATAGTACACATGCTTGACTACTTGCCCTGGTGTCTTATCTTGATGTTGTTCCCAGATCTGATTCGACAGTCATCTCTGTACCAGCGACCGTCCACATCCACCTGGTTGACCTCACAAGTGAAGTTCACAGGCTGTCGCTCCCTTGTGTCGACGTCCTCCAGCTCCTTTACGATGTGGATGTCCCGAGCTGACAATAGAAATCCAGATCATGACAAAAGCACCTCAAACTATATCTGCTCTCCTGATTTTCTAGACATGACAATAATGGCGTAACTCCCTTTGTTCATTAATTAAAAATGATGGAACGCTTGTGAAGATTAGCTCAAAACTGGCAAAGCCTGTTCAGTGGTTCAGTGAGTAGGATTTAGTGTCATCTTGTGATCAAATTACAAGGTGAAATTATAGCTGCCAATTTATCTCATGTAATCTCTCAAGTGTTTTGGAGAATCTAAAATAGACTGCAATGATGCAATAGTATTTCAGCATGCACTATAGTATGTGCCTGCTATAGTAATTTTTTTAAAGATAAACAAAGTAGCTTTAGAGCTTCCGTAGTTAACTATTTTACAACACCAGAGCATCGTTTATGAAGAGAAAGGGGACAATTTAAACTTACGAAGCATTGCGGCGATGACATTTAAAGCTGACCAACCTCACAGTTGCACCTGATCCTCACTTGCAAATGCAATTATGATAATTCACCCTTCCAGGTATAGGTTTCTCTTCATTTTAAAAGCAATTTCCTTTGTTATTTTCATGATGAGTAATTCCGTTTTAATCAGCAAATGTCAATAAACCCATAAACTGCATCCTACAACAGAGCATCATACAACTTGCGTGGGAAAAAAAAGTCTGATTCTCTGCATCATATTCCAACTTTCCCAACTCCTTACACCTTCTCCTTCACATCTTTTCCTAACTTCATGACAAATTCCATGTCAAGCAATATGTGGTTGGAACGGAGACTACCTAGGCTACTCGACCGCACCCTGTAAGGACAGGAAATGACATGTTTGTATGCAGAACTAAATTCGGCGTTCACCGGACAGTTCCGTGTGTTGCGTGACTTCACCTCTGACACACAATCTGCCTGCCGTCTCGATGCTGTTTGCCTGAAAAGAGAACAGGCCGGCGTCCGCCAGAGCCACCCTGTTCAGGGTGAGGGAGTGTTTCTTCCCATGGGTGCTGATGCGACAGTTGGGCTTCGACTTGAGCTGCATCCCATTCTTACTCCACACGCCCTCGATGTAGGCCAGGTTCAGGATCACCTCAAAGGAGCAGCTCTCACACTCCGACACCTCCACATCCTGCAGACCCTTCACCACCTGCAGACGGTTCTCTGACACACACACACACATATCAGGGATCTAAAGTCTGGCTTATTTTGCATGAAAGTTGCAGATGTGCGCGGGAAGAGAACTTACTTGCAGCTGCAACAATTCCCCCGGGTATGTTGTCGCCCATGTCTCCGGTGTTTCCCTGTGTGGTATAAAAACGGTCTTACCGCTGAATAGAATATGTACAAGTTGGTTTGTATCCTCCATTAGCTCAGTCATGCTCTCTGATAATCATGTCTTGTTCCGGTTAAAGGTGCAGTGTGTAATATTTTGGTCATTTTTGTCACATCTAAAAAATATTACAATAAAATGACATACTGACATTTTCATGAATGTATAATCACCAAATGTTTTTTTTTTCCTGTTACCCTTAAATGTGCCCATTAATGTGTGTTTACATGAGGGGGGGTCCTCTCTACAGGGGCCGCCATGTCTTTACAGTAGCCCTGAGTGGACGTACTAAACATCCTTTGCGTTTTAATGACAACTAAAGTCGACCATTGGTTCTCCTACATGGTCAGAGGGTGAGGATGAGGCTATGGATACAATATGCAACTTCACCTCTCGATGTCACCAAATCTTCCACACTGCACCTTTAATTCGGCAGAGGCACTGAAGTCAATACTGATGGTTAAACCTTGACACACAAATGAATCCCGAGACAATCATCATATCAAAGCGGGCAGCACGGGGCTATCAAAATGGATTCCCATGGTAACACTGTCATACCTTTGATCCCTTTGATGGAGTGCCAGTCCCTCTGTGTGATGACGAGCAGAGTAATCTCTGTCACTTTGCTCGACTGAGCTCAGCAATACCAATTTAGACTCAGCAGTAATGCCACCTCTAACAGCATCCATGCACTGAACTTAAGAGAAACCAGAGGCTTTAAAAAGATGGAAGCAAAAGACCTCCTGAGAAGAGCCATGACTGAGTTGATAGACGTGATATGAAAGATCATGAACGTGTCAGTGGCTTCAGTGTATCTCATTAACCACCAGCTGAAATGACTTCTCATAGTGCGTCACAGAGCAACACTGAACTATTATCTTAATAAACTAGGTCTAGAAACAATACAATGTCAAAGTCTAAATTTAAAACAGGGACTCATTTAAATAAAGAATATATTCCACTGACGTATTTAGTTATCTTACATTGTAAAAAAAAAAAAAACAAAAACCACCAACAATAAACAAGAGCATGTTAGTAAACTGGAGGTGTAATACCAACCTTCATCTACAGAGTTGCCTTCTCGCAAAATAGTATCCTCACATATTCTTCTTCTGTTGCACCTTCATCTGAAAAAAACAGCTGGATCAAACACCCATGGCAACAGATCTGTCCAGGTCTCCAATAGTCGCCCGAATCCTTTAAGATTATAAGATTAACAGCAATGGTTTATCCAACGAAGATCGTACCTCCATTTGTGAACTGCGTCTCAGTCCCCCGAGCAGACAGCCAATAGTACAATCTCCCTCCCTTCTTTTTTTGTTGCTGTGATGGAGCGTAGTGCCGAACAGCTGACATATCTCTTCCCACATACGATCCTCGAAAATAGCCCTCTGTCAGTATGAGGGCAAAGATAGCTTTGGCTTCGATGGCGTGGGGCAACTCCTGACCTGCATCAATGGAACCATCAAAAACAATCGAATGTACACACTGGGCTCAGTGTGTGTGATGGTTTTCATCTGTGAATGATGAAGTGAGCGAGACACTAAAATACTCCTTTGAGAGAACTGTCGGCTCTTTGTTTCAAATGGACTGATTTGATTTCAGTGGTCAGTAAAAGTTATGCCGAGTGAAACGACACTGGACGGCGGAAGCACACGACCAGTGTGGTCAATCTAGAATCGATCGTGTTTCTCTAATTGTCCTCTGCAAAAGTAGAGCAGTCAACGATGTATCTGACCGATGTAATGTTGACTGCTCTGCACTGCATAACTTTTCACTGTCATCATCCTCAGGTCACAGCGAAGTCCATAGAATGCCCACAGGGGGTTTCCAGCACTGCTGAAGTTAAAAGGCTCATGGGAATCAAATCAACACACCCAACACAGAGCCGACCGTCCTCTAAAGATGTCTGACTGAAAAAGAAAAGCATATTATCAAAAAGAAAAAAGAAACTGCAACCCTGCAAAACAAACCGTCTCATAAGAGCTGGCTAATGTCAATCACCAAATCCTCTAAGCTTCAGTTGCAATCACAAACAAACTTTGTCAATGTATAATGGTGTTTGTGTCTGTGGGGTTTCCTCACCCAGCGATCCAGAGAGAAAAAAACAAAACAGCACTGGCCAGTATTGTGCTCTACTCTCTTTGACAGACAGCTACATGTGTCACGGAGCTCGCATAAGTCCAGTGAAACTCTAGCGACAGGATAATCTCCACAAAGTCCTGCTGGGGCACACAAAACAACTTGTCGTCACTGAGAGGGGAATGGTGACCCACAGGAGCAAGTCGGTCTGACTTTTCTCAAGAAGCAACAACATAGCACAAGTATTATGACTGTTTGAGTCGGGTGGAATAAACAATTCTGATCATTGTTTAAGTGGCGCATACATGTTTGTTTTGTAAAGGATTGAAATCCAAGGTATTTCACTTCTTTCTGACGTCGACTGGCAACAATGGTGTTGTGTGTCCTGACTAACGAACAAGAAAAAGGTTCCTACATCAACTGTAACACTGGAGATGACCCAAAGCTTGATACCTGACATCTTGAAATATGGGTCTTCACAAGTGCACCATTCACCTGATGATGCACATGACCTAAAAATAAAACAAGAGGAAACCAAGGCAATGTGAGGATGTGTTGAGTGAATTTAGACCTCGACAAAACAGCTGAACAGTCCACCTAAGCCTCTGGATCCGTGTTTGGAAACAGACCCCCCCCCCCCCCCCCCCCCCCCACACACACACACACACACACACACACACACGCACACACCCCGCCAAACCCCAACCCCATGTATGTCACATTTCTTCTGGTCCAAACTCTATCTCAAGATAGAGGTTGTTCTCAGCATTTACAACATATCAAATCATAAACACGCACCAGTCATGATTCTCCATTCAATGCTGTGACCCTCAATGCTGTGACCCCCAAAGTCTGTCCATGAAGGAATCGTTTGTAAGACACCATCATGGCGGTGTGTTACTTCTGTCTGCCACAAACGTATCGAATGATGCACTCTTAAACAAGTGTCATAGTCAGGCAGCTGTAGCGGCGCAGCGAGCAAGACGCCCTTGACTCAAACCAGACAGACAATTATGGGGTGTCTAGTTACAGCATAGCCCTGGCTGTGATAACTATAGCAGTATCAGTCTGTTCACCAGATTCACACCACTGCGTCTATTTTGGGATTTTTCAAATGGCTGATGTTGTGTAGTTTATCATTCTGTTATTTAGAGGGAGGTCGTCCCTTAGCCCCCGAGATACAAACATTAGTTAGTTTGTCCGTGTGACTGAGTCTGAGAGAAACCTCAATTTGTCCGCACAGGTTTGTATTAAGGTGCGGATCAAGAGGCTGGATTCAGGTTGAAAATGTTATTTTTTTCCCCAGAACGTTTTGCAGGGAGAGAAAGAGAGAGAGAGAGAGAGAGAGAGAGACAGACAGAGACAGAGACAGAGAGAGACAGAGAGAGAGAGACAGAGAGAGAGAGACAGAGAGAGAGAGAGAGAGAGAGAAAGAGGTAGGGAGGGAGAAAGACAGAGCGAATGAGTGTCAGGACAAATGTATTTATTTTTTCCCTTTCCCTTTTTTCGCATCTTTGCCTTTTTTATCTGCTTCTTCATCCTTTCCTGCTGCGAGATTTGCCCTCTTCTTCCCAAGAGGGGTTTTGGCGTACCAGGCCTGGGGACACATGGGAGAGATGTTGTAACAATCGCGTTTGAAATTCAAACAATATGAAAAATGAAACATGGCTTATACATATGATCATACTTTAAGGGCCGCCTCCTCTTCCTGAAACACGGGGTCGATCTTGGCTAGATGAGGAATAAACTCCGCAGCAGTCAGGGGTCTGTTCGGCAGCTGGAGGATGCGCCGCCTGTTGACAACCTTCTGGACCACCTGGACAATGTGACCTGCCGTGTAGCCGTCGGAAATCTTTGCGAGAGAGCTGAGATCCAAGGCCTTGGTCATCTCCGCTCCCTGCTTTGTGATCAGTTGCTTCCACAGAACTGTAGAAAGACACAGTGAGGGGTCACTTTTCACCCCCTGAAAAGAAAGTCACACGTATGCTTGACTAAGACCAAAATGTCTGCTTTTGTGTCTTGTCTCACTGTATCTTGAGCCGTGGTCGGGTCTTGGGATGAGGAGGATCTTGTTGTACATTTTACACATGGTCTTGATATCGGCATTCTGAGGGTTTCGAGTTGTCCCGACTATCAGGACGCGATCTTCCCCTTTGATCAATTTAAGCGATTTAGGCAAATCTTTCTTCAATCGCTTTGGGTCTAACTGTTTACAAACAAAACACAAGAATGGCTTAACACACGACGACATGACTGACCAGACGGCGCCACCTAGTGTTTATCCTTTGCTGGAGTACCTCTTTTTCTTCCTTCGGAACTTTCTTGTAGAACATCTTCTCTGCATCTCCGACCCATATCACCGAAGGTTGCATCAGTCTTGCGACCTGAGAAACAAAATGAGGAAGACGAACAATTAGCTACTTTATTTGCATCCATCTCGTTACATGGCACTGAACGAACTTCAGGTTCTCCGTATGAAATGTCTTGCTTCGTTTTCATTTTGTCCGACCTTGAATACCATGTGGAGCATCATGGCGAGGCTGCTCTTGCCAGGGTATTTTCCTGCTATGTTCAGAGGTGACAGGTCGAACAGGGTTGCGCCCGTCTCGTGGCATATGGCGTGCACCAGCATCTTCTTACCGACACCTGCCGGTCCGGCCAGCAAGATGGCCTTTATTAAAGGAGCCTTCTCGTGCACCAACTGAGAACCTGCAAATAACAGACAACTGAAGTCCAAATCACAAAAAGTCGGTTGATTTGTGTCTGCTTTCCATGCAAACTGAACAACGGTCATACCTAATGGTAAGATCCCATACAGAGTTATGACTTGTCGTACATCAGACAATGACGGCATCGGTTCAATGTCATATTGCCTCAGTGTTGTGCCAAGGTAGCCATAGTCACCTGAGGACAGGAAGGAACCCTTTAAATCAGGAGAACTGTCAAAATCATATTTACATCAATCAATCAGTTAATCACATTAATTAATATAGCCCACATTCACAAATCAAGAGCTTCATAAGCTGACGCAAAGCAAGAGTAAGGAGAACTTTTAAAAGGTGCAGTGTGTAAGATTTGGTGACATCTAGAAGTGAAGTTGCATGTTGTAAGCATCACCTCACCCTCACCCTTCTGAACATGCAGGAGAAGCTATGGTCGACTTCAGTTGTCATTAAAACTCAAAAAGATGTTTAGTATGTCCACTCTGGGCTACTGTAGAAACATGGCGGCCGCACGGAGAGGAGCCGCTCCTCAAATAAATATACTTTAATGGGCTCATTTAAGGGTAATGGAAAAATAATAAAACATTTAGGTGATTGTAAATTTATGGAAATGTCAGTATGTAAATGTTTTGTAATATTTTTAGAAGTGGCAAAAATGACTGAGCTCTTACACACTCCACATTTTGATGGTAATGGGAAAAAATAAAATGTGATAATGAAAATGTCAGTAATTGTTTTGCATTCTTTTTTTCGAACAAAAAAAGTGAGAAGAATGACCCAAATCTTATGCACTGTATCTTTAACAGGGAAACGGGAGGTGGAAACTTCAAGAAGCAGTCAATGACACTCTAAAACCAGAAGAGGGCAGCACAGCACTACGCAATTTCACTGACCTCTGTGTGTTTGTGACTGTCAACACACCCTGACATCTCAAACTGACAAAGAGAAATGATCACAAGACGACGAAAAGAAAAAGATGTATGTGATAGAAACTTACCTAAGTAATCCTGAATCGTCACATTATTAGGCTTTTTCATTAAGCCTTGTTCCACGAGCTCCTGGCACAGAGACTCGAGAGTCCTGATAACAGGGAATCAATAATGTAAACGTTATCTACAGTATTTAAAAAGACTAAACCATCTACCTTGTACCTTGTCCTGTGCAGAAAATCAAATAATTTGCTTAATGTGACCTCACCTATTGGCCGTCAGATCTTTCTCCTTTTTCTTCTTCCCACTCTTAGATCCTTTTTTCTGTCGAGTCAAAAGAAAGAATATGATGAAATGGCTTGAGGAAATGGATTTAAACAGAGAACTGATTTAAACGTTGCTACCTTGGCATTTCCTTTGGCCTTTCCAGCTTTGTCTTTATCCACTGTCACTTTCAATGCAGCCAGTTCCTGATTCATCTCCTCATCCACCTGAAACGAGTAGAACAAGCCAATGAGATGGTATCATTATTCATTCAAAACGCCATCGACTCAGAACAAATTTTCGTTGCTCAGCATCACCTCTCTGCGAATCTCTTCCTCGATGACTTTCCTCTGTTCCTCTTTGATCAGCTCCACCTCGTGTCTCTGAGCAAAGTTGTCCGACTCACTGCGGTTTTCCCAATAATCTGGCGATGCCATACAACCCAGACGTTACCATGACTGAGCAATAATGTTAATAGACACATTCTTTAATCATTTCTTTAAGTTTCCAGCTGAGCGATCTCCCCTTTGTGCATATCTTCGCCGTTCTCATTTAAACATACCTTCAAAGATTTTGTATTGCAATTGTAACTCTGTCAGAAAAGCTGAAGGTAGCATCTTCAACCCTTCGTCCTCCTCCTGGTGTTCAAAATGAAAGGATCGTGCGTTAGTCAAAGTATTTCTCAAACGTATTCTGTATGTATGTGATTTTAGAGCGAGATTTTACTTCAGCTTCAGCTTTCCCCTTGTCCTTCTTCCCAGTTTTCTTAGTGTCCTTCTCTTTCTTATCTTTCTTCTCTTTTGGTTTGTTCGCCTCCTCCTCTTCCTTTGCGGCAAGCTCCTCCACTAACTATGAAAAATAAATGTGCGATAGTACTCACAAGCAGCAAAAGAAATGGGGATAAATTACACTTTTGACTGCGGTCGTGCTTTACCTGCTCAAGGTTCTTTTCAGCAAAGATGAGAGCTGAGCCTCCTTCGTCTTCAGGAGGGTAGTCTGGAAATGTGCCAGTGGCATCTCTGTTGAAAACACATGATGGAGGAAGACGGTGACAACACAGTCAGTTTCTACATCGATTTTAATATTTGACAATCTGAGTGAAAAGGAAAAAAATGCACTGTGTGTCACCATACCGACATTCAATGAACCACTGGCGGATTTGGTCTTTCATGGTGTTGCCGATATCATGACCTTCCAGATCTTGCAGCTGTTTATTGATGTCTGAAACGGACTTTTGGTAATCGCTCTCGTGCTCCTGCTGTTTAATCCGTGTGCGAACTTCTGTAGCTTTGGCCGTCACCTCTGCAGGGCATTGCACCTGAAGTTTTGGATCCATGGCCTGATCCATGGTGAGGGGAAAGAAACTATGTTAAACAGGTTTCATAAATCAAATAGATATTGCTAGTTTTCGACGCATGATAGACATTTCTGACAAAGCTATCGGACAAAAACTTTTTGCTCAACGCGCACGTGTACTAGATTTTGAAAATCCTGTGTTTTTAGGTGCGAACATACATACGTTTCAATAAGCCACAAATGATGGCACAGGACTTTACTCACCATTCCCAGAAAAAACATCTCTTCCTCTAGAGCGATTTTTGCCTTCTTCCTCAGGACATAATCCCTCCACACCTGCACAGAAATTTTGCAGAATTCAAAACCGCACAGGGCTGAGATGGGTGTTGACAGAAACTACTTCAGTGATAACAGCACCTTTTGAATGCAGACTGCTGCTGCCTCCATGTCCTCTGGTCCATATTCTTTTGTCTTGAACATTCTGTTCATCTTTCTACTCTCTTGATTCAACTTTGCCCTCAGACGTCCTTGGCGGGCCCTCTCTGCCGCCTGAATGATCCCGACAGCCTCCACTGGATGAAGGGCCTTGACAGTTTGAGGCTGAGGGACAATAAAATGCATCGGACAAATAGAGAAAACATTTAAATATTCAAAACAGAAGATGACAGTGATCTTATTGCCCAATGTTTATCATGTATTCACAAATGCAGGAGTAATTTAAAATACTGCAACTTTTCAACTCACTTTTGGTGTTTCAGTATCTTGGACCATTTTAAAGATATCTGTCAGCATTGTCTTTCGTTGCTGGACTTCTTCACTGCATTCAGCCAAGAAAAAACGAGGAATTGGGATCTCAAGTACTGACTAAAGTAACAAAAGACATTTTTTCAATTAATAGGAGACCAATAAAAAAGCAGAGGTTTGACACTTATAAGTAGTAAACAGATCTCAGATATGTTGCTTCAATTCTGTGATTAAAAAAAGGAGGAATTGGGATCTCGATGTCTGCCTGAAGGTTCAAACAAAAGAAATACTGACTCAATTATGAAGAGGCATAAATTAATAAAAAACAGATGTTTACATTTCATAAGTCAGTGATCTCGGAAATCCAATTTATTTCAATGTTGAACTGACAAATTAAACTCACAGGCTGAAGCTTTAGGTCATGTATGATGTCATCCATGTAGTGGTACTCTGAAAACTCTTTGTCCACCATTTCATTCTTGAGCTCGCACAGCCTCCCCATCACACTGTCCAGAGTTGCGCGGATGCTTCGTCTTTTCTGAGGGTGGACCACCTGGTCATAGACCTCCTCCAGCTGCTGGAAAATTTGGAGGCAGCGCACGTAAAACATGGCTACACGCTGGAAGAACACCACCCTGTCCTTTTCTGGAGGACGGGGATCAGAGGGGATCTCCTCAACCAGCAGATTGCCCAACTCCAGTTGGGCATCAGCCCACATCACGTTGTACGTCCTGGAGAAATTGGAAACAATCTTTTGTGAATCTGCTTGAAAAGGATCTTGAAGGATTTGCTCCCAGTCTTTCTAAAATAAACGTGCTGAAATAACATACAGAAATACATTTTGCTGTTTTTCTTATTCCCTCAGCTTGGGGGGGGTCAAAACATTTTTTTTTTCTGTGCCAAAATCTTTTTAAAGTTTTCAGGAGTCTGCTGCAGGCAGATCAGGTGAATATCCTCCAAATGTTTTCTTTCTAATGCAAAAAGATTTATTCTACACAGACATAAAAGAGAGGAAAAGACAAAATATAGTTATGTTTTTCTCTTTGGGCCGATAAGGCCCCTAACAGATTCATGCAAAACCACATCTATGGGTTTTAATTTTAAAGGTGCAGCGTGTAAAGATTTTGGTTATTTTTTGTCACTTAAAAAATATTACAAAACAATTACATACTGACACTTTCATGAATTGCACTTAAATGTATTATTTTTCCCCATTAGCTTTAAATGAGCCATTTAATGTATATTTACATGGGGGGGGGGGGTCCTCTCTACGGGGGCTGCCATGTTTTTACAGTAGCCCAGAGTGACTATACTCAGAATCTTTTGACTTTTAATGACCATAGGTTCTCCTGCATGTTCAGCAGGGTGAGGAGGAGGTGATGGATATAACATGACACTTCACCTCTAGATGTCACCAAATCTTACACACTTGCACCTTTAAATGTTATTTGTGAGACATATTTCAGACTATGCTGTAGCTCAAAAACAACATCTTTGAATTTCAAGAGGAAAGGAATAAAAACTGTGAAATAAAAAAAATAATAAAGTATATGTCAGTTATAATAGGTATCTCCTCCTGTTTGGAGACAGCTATAAAAACTGTACACTTTACATTTAAAATCGTGTTATTGTCATACTGTTCGCCACACAACTATCAGACTGTATTGAAATACACTTTTGAAATTCAACGTCGTTCACTTTGACGGTAAAACTACGACATTTCTATTTTGAGCCAAGTGGATAAATACTATGGTATATCGTCCATAACGCCGCGTATCGTGAAAACATTAGTCTATGTAATTTAATTTTTCTCGCTTATCGTTATTACCCTTCGGCTAACGAACTAGCAAACATTTGAGAAGCTCGCGATGAATGTGAGATAAAAGCGGTACCGACACGGTGGGTGGGACGTTTTACCTTTGCGACATATTTCCGCGTGGAAATATCACCAGCGCGCCCTGTTGAGGAAACAAATATAGTTATAGACCGTTCAATATCAACAGAAGTTAGCTAAAGTTAGCTAAAGTTAGCTCAAGTTTGCTAAGCACGAGCCCAGCTTCTCCAAGGTGATACAGTGCTCGGGTTGTCTCCATAGCAACCGTGTTTCCGGAAGTGGCTCAATCGGTTTGTGCCGTTGGTGTTTTTTCAGTTAATATAACATGATGCCGTGGACACAGTCGTATCAGTGTGATATATATATATTTTTTTTAACTGTACATTCAACAACAACAATGCAAAACCCCTCTCGCTCACCTTTGTGTGTCAGGTTTGTTCACTAATTGAAACGTATCTGCTCAGTCTCACTCTCACCTGTCTCTTACCTCACTGTAAACCCAGGTTTCCATGGCTTTGTAGAAAGGCAGTGGAATAAATGCCTTTGAATAAAGGACTTTCATGGATGGACGTGGCCCAGGCTCAGAGTGGAGGCTGCTGGGTCTCTCTCAAATAAGTTTTGGTTTTTGAAGTTGCTCAGTGTTATATTTGTTACAGTTTGACGCAAATAAAACTTAAAACTATTCGTCTTATTTGACTTGCGAATTGTTATTGCAGCCTACGGTTCTAATTCACCTTAAACAATAGAATAAAAAATAAATTTAAATAAATTATTTATATATATATATATATATATACATATATATATATATATATACACCTGGTATTTATCTGGTGGAATATTAGTCATGTATGATGTCATCCA